>OFHS01001080.1:0-31350 GCA_900245855.1 Calvadosia cruxmelitensis
GCCAAAAATGAACTCTTCATATGTAATTAATGCTCGTATTTTGTATTTGTAACAATATTTAACCTCATTTTGTAAATGGTCTCCCAAATAAACAAGCTTCTAGCTTACGGGATGACCATGATCACATATTTCTGATCTTGTAATTTTAATAGCAAACTTGTATTAACTTTTTCTTTCTTTGTTTATTTGTTGACTTATTGTGATCAAAATAAAATATCTATCTATCTATCTAACAGATCTCGGATGTTCCAGCTGTGTTTTGACTCGCGGTTAACGGTAGCCGTCAGTTAATTTTGTAATTATTAAAAATATTACCGTTTGTGTTACTTGAAATTACTTTACTTTCCTCAGAAAGGTAACTTTAAATGGCATTACTTTTCTACTTTACTTAAGTAAAATATTTCGAGATTACTTTTCTGGCTACTTAAGTAAAAAGATGAGATTACTTTTTACTTTCACTTAAGTAAAATTATGCAGTACTTTGGTGAACAATGCTCAAATGGTGTTGCCAATTACTTTTCAGAGTAATCAGTTATAGTTACAGCTACTTTTGACATTGATTAATTCTCAAAAGTAACTTAGACTCAAGTTAATAGTTACTTGTCCAGAAGTTGCTTTTTCAACATTAATGATCGGAGAAAATGTTGGAAGGATAATTAGTTTATGTTGGTTGTTGTTTAGAATGGCAAGTTTAAAATGAATTTTGTTGAATACGAGTGAAAATTGAGCCCTAGGAAGCATGTTGGAGTTTGAAAATAAATTGAATATTGATCAATCAAATTGAGTTTAAATTTCAAAAATGAAAGTAACTTTTCATAAGTTACATCGAAGAAATATGTCGTGTAGCCAGTACATTCATTACAGGCTATGCATTGTACAAAGTAAAGTAGTTACGTCCCGTCCCTACCCAACTCATGCAATTGCTAGTTTGTTTGAATGTAGATGCCGAACATTAAATCTCACCAACTTTGCTGTTTCGTGTAGTTCTTTGAATTGCTGCATTCACCTGTATTGTAGGTCGCATCAGTGCACTGGAGACGATTACAATCAAGCAAGTGGCTTGTGGTCAAGGCCATACCATTGTTCTTAATGACAAAGGACAATTGTACTCATTTGGCGACAACATCAAAGGTCAATTGGGGGCTGAACCAGGCGATATATTGCTCAGACTTTCTCCAAGGTAGCACTTTCTGTGATTATTCTGATGAGTTTATTTATGTGATTGCTATTTTAGCAACATTTTGTAATTTCAATGAAATAGCAGGCTACCTAGCGTCACATTGTCTCGATTGCTGCTAGGCAAATTTTCTCAAACTGGTCCCCTGCCCCCCCCCGTAATTTCAAGCCATTATTAGCCTAAGCGGCTGGAGGTTGGTGTCTTTGTTGATGGCCTTTGCTCTGTGATAATCATCATTCTAGAATGATCTTTTGTCTCTTTGTCTTGAAGACCTTTGCTCTGTGATCTTACAAGCAAAATAATTATCTTGATTAGCTGCATCAAAATACATAACATTTGCTCTAATTTGTCGTGAGGATGTCTATCTCTATAAATGTGTCTTTAAATCTGTTTTGGACTTCTCTTTGAAACATGTTCCACTGACATAATCATGATGCAGTTGCATTTTATGGAATGATTTTGTTTTCTCATTGGTTGCTCAATTTCACATTATGTTATGGTCATTTTGTTTCGAATTTTCAGGCTCGTGAAGAACCTTCCGATAAAAGCTGTAGTGAAACAAATTGCTTGTGGGGCAAACCATACGTTAGCATTGTGCAATAGTAAGTCACTGTGACCCTTTCATGCTGCGAAATGTAACCCCTGGCTACAGTGTATGTCAAGTTAGTTTTGTGCTGTGTGAATGTGCTCTCTGGCTCTGTGCCTTGGCTGAGCAGTTCTGTTTGTCACGCGTGGAATCACACGACAAGCCAATCAATATGGTAGGATAGTCAAACCTGTATTAGCGGCCACCTCTATAGAGCAGCCACCTGTGTACAAAGGCCACTCTCGATAACACTCAAGTGACACGTAATATAGAAATCAACCTGGACAGACAGGCCGTCTGTCTATAAAGGTAATTTTCCTCAGGTGACCATTATAGACAGGTTTCACCGTAGTCCTTTAATGCTAATTTTAATGTTTACCTGTGTAAAAAGACCATTTTTTGAGACTACCTTTAGGTGATTTTTTCTGCTACAATTTACCTGGATTAAGAGGCCACTTGTCATTGATTCCTTGTGTGAGCGTTGAAAACCGTTTTTACCGTGTATTACCGTAAATAAATCACATTTGTGTGAAAAGGCTGACTGTCTAAAGAATGATATTACATTACATTACAATAAGCCGATCTTCTGCATAGGTCGACCCCACATTTTTCTCTTGAATCTGCGTGTTTAGTACATTTAATACACTTTTAAAGAGGACTTGTCTATAAGCCGGGGTGGCATTTTAAGACATCTAAGTTGGTTTTATAAATTTGGCTTATACATGGTAATATACGTAGCATTATTAATCTCTTTGTATCAACAGATGGTGAATTATTTTCATGGGGTGAGAATCTGCACGGTCAGCTTGGCCTGAGAGCAGCTTCACTCAAAGTGTCTAACCCTCAGAAAGTGCCTGGAATGACAAATGTTCCATTGATTCAAGTTGCTGCTGGTGGAAGTCACAGTATGGCGTTGACTGGGTCAGGGAATGTGTTTGGTTGGGGGAATAACAGGTAACTATAATTCACAAACTGATTTATAAGCAGATGCAATAAGACATCATTGAAGTCAAAGTCAAACAACATGAACCGTAGTTTTATAAATGGCCCTCTCTTAACATGATACAGTCAAACCTACCTTTTTAGCGGCCACCTCTATAGAGCAGCCACCTGTGTATAAAGACCACTCTTCCTAACCCCAAAACGACACTCTCTATAGAAATCAACCTCAACAGAAAGGCCACCTGTCTATAAAGGTCATTTTTCTCAGGTTCTAGAGGTAACCGTTATAAACAGGTTTTACTGTGCTACATCATTGTGGTGAGCTGCCTCACTCACTCATCGACTTTAATTAATTATGCTATGTTAACACATTCTCATTTCAACGTTGCCTCTTATTCGAATCAAATACAGACCTGGTTTGGTTGCCGAGTAATCTCCGATGGAAATAATTTAGTTGTGAATGTTGTCTCTCTGCCAATGGCTCTATTGTTCTCTACGTCTAGAACCTACAATCTACATTTTTTTTTGTACAAGACAATATAAAGCTACTCATGAGACAGGCCTGTTTTCAGATCATGGCGTGGCTTGTGAGATTGAAATGCGACTGGTGAAATAGCTAATGAGACTTACTGGAAATCAATTGGTAATTTAGTACAATTGTCAACAACAGTTTATCTTTTATTCCACGTTATACGTTTTCATTTTGATTCATGGTACAATTTATGTTTCTTTATCAATGTTTTTCAGTTTTGGACAACTTGGTCTAGGAAATGAAACAGGTTGGTTTTGTGTTGAAAAACACACACAAGTTGATTGTCATTATGCCATCATAGTTTAGGAAATACTGTGAATATGTTAATACGAATGTAAAGCTAAAACAATACCTTAGATTTGTTTATGAATGTTAGCCCAATAGGCCAATGGTTTTCTCCTTTGGGACCCTCATCAAATAAAGCCACATAAATGTCAAAGCATATCTAGCTGTCTTGATTATGTCAGGGGTTGAACTCGGGACATCAGATTTGCTATCAGACATCCCAACTGCTTGACCACATTGACGACTGCTCTAATTGTGATCTTGAATATTTTTCATTCCTTGTTGGATGTATTAAGTCTTCCGGTTAGTTGTTTGTAGTCACTTGTGTTTACATGTTTTCCCCCATGGTTACGTTCCCAGATCGTTGAATTGTGAGATTGAAGTGTTTGCTAAGGATTGTTTGTTAGTTCGTTGTGAAGTTAGCTCCCTTGTTATTTGCTCTGTATAGTCAGACCTGTATTTGCGGCCACCTCTGTAGAGCAGCCACTTGTGTATAAAGGCCACTCTTCATAACTCCTAATTGGGTCCAGAAAGACACTTTCTATAAAAATCTACCT
This sequence comes from Calvadosia cruxmelitensis, assembly GCA_900245855.1. NCBI lineage: Eukaryota > Metazoa > Cnidaria > Staurozoa > Stauromedusae > Kishinouyeidae > Calvadosia > Calvadosia cruxmelitensis. The sequence goes on from OFHS01001080.1 coordinate 4,080, forward strand.
GGACAGAAAGGCCACCTGTCTATTACAAAGGCCATTTTCTCAGGTCCCAGAGGTGACCGTTACAGACAGGTTTCACTGTATGATGTTTAAGAAGTAGCTCCAGTGGTAGTTTGCGTTTGATTGCTAGCTTCTTCAGTGCATGCAAATGTTTGTCTTTTTTCAGATGTTGTTGTGATTGCATTATTGATGGCATCGTTTCAGATTGTTGTATTGCAACTTTGATTAGCAAGCTGGCATTGCAGAGCATTCGATTTGTCTGTTGCGGAGAAGACCACACAGTTGTCTTGGCAAAGGTAGGCCTCTGTTTTGGTTCCATCAAGACTGGATACGTCAGCATCTAGCTTTATGACCTGTTCCATTCCTCTACATTCTGTCAAGCTTGTTCAAGGATACAAAAAGTTGATACAGTGAAACCTGTCAATAACGGTCACTTTTGGGACCTGAGGAAAATGACCTTTATAGACAGGTGGCCTTTCTGTCCAGGTTGATTTCTATAGAAAGTGTCATTTTGGGGTTTTGAAGATTGGCCTTTATACTCAGGTGGTGGCTCTAGAGAGGTGGCCGCTGCTACTGCTTTGACTGTAAAGGTCTCTTTGTTTTTGAAGTTGAGATTGACATGATAGAAAATGGCTATCTCTGTTGCACAGTCATTATTTTGTAGGGTGCTAATCTCTTTCCTTCACCGCATGGACCGCATGCATAAACTTTGAACAGCATTGTATAAGATGTCAAGTCTCGGTTGATTTTCATGAAGAGATGCTTAGAGATGAAGCATCTCTTTTGCAATTGGACTGCAACCAATACTTTTGTGACCCTCAGGCACAGACACTGACTACGGCCATATAACAAGTATTTTCTACAATAGAGTAAATTTCTAGGTGTGAGAATGTAGTCTGACCAGCACAGATATGGCTTATATTAGGCCTACCACATCCCATTGCATTTAAATGTCGCACCCATGCAGTATTTCTGAACAGTGCAAATATCCCCACATATCAGTCTCAAATGAGGAGCTCTGGATATCAAGAGAGCTCTTTCAGACTTCCTCGAATGAAAGTTTTCATGATGATTGAGTTAGATATGCTGCTGCTTTCCAATGCTATCTGATTGCTTCAAACCTTGTGATGATTGAACTGGTGTTTGCTGTCATCAATTTATTTTTCTTCTGTTCCATTTACATTCAAATCAGCACTTTTTGTCTAGATTTTAATCACATTTGAATTTTGATGATTCCTTCTGTTTTGATGCAGTTGCCATTTCGTGTTGATGATTATTTAGAATTACGACATCACTTTGTGCAATGCATTTGATTAGTTCATTCTTTTTCTTAGCAAGGTGGCGTTTTCACGTTTGGCTGTGGAACATCAGGTCAACTTGGACACGGTTCAAGAAATTCTGAATCATTTCCGCGGCAGGTCTGGCGTTGCTCTTCTGCTTTACATTTTTAATGGTTTCCAGTTGAACGGCATTGTAATCCTCTCTACCATTCTCGAGAGGCGTGAAAATAGAACATTGGTTTAACAATAAAAGGGATTTCCGTTTATACAAAGTTGTAAAATTCCACCAGATACGTATTAATTCTTAGCTTGATAATAAAATGTCAAGAGTACCAGTGTTGATGTGAATGATAGTTGCTAGTCTGTTGATTATGGCCTTTTGTTGGGTTCACATACCAGTACGCAGCAGCGTCAGTTTCTGGCTAATTTGTAGCTCTGGCTAACTTGCTGTTTGTAAACAAAACAGAAAACATGTTTGCTAGACTTCTGTTGTATTAATTTGTAGTCGTTGCTTAAATTCCTCACTATTTATACATTCCAATTGTTGTGGATCTTGCGAGCAACTTTAGCTCAGTTTCTTTTAGACCATGTGAGTATTTGACGGTTCGGTTCTGGAGACAGGCCTAAACTGTAATAGGAAATTACTTATTTGCCACTTTGTTGTTCTTGGTGTGTGAAAACTTAAAACTAAATATCTAGTAAGCCACTTAACTACTTTTGAACTTGCCTCGTGAGTAGTTCTGTTGAAGTAGACTCATTATGGAAGTAGCCTTTAGCCCTAGCAACTAGATTGTTCCTCAACTTTTACAAAATGGTGATATTTATGGTTGTCCATGTCCTGAAGCGTTAATCTTGAGTGGTTTTCCTTTCCTTCCTAGGTCTCTGAACTAATGGGCAGTGAGGTGACCCAAATAGCATGCGGAAGGTACGCAAATGTAATGTTCTTGAGATATGGAATTGCAAACTTGCAAGGTTCAATTTTGTAAACCCAAGTTGCCTTTGCGGATGTCTGAAAAACGATCTGATTCAGTAGAAGTAAGTTGGTTTCACATACTGTCCTACGGCAAGGAGAAGGCAAATTCTGAAAGGGTTTAAAGTGTGCAAAAAATGTTGTCGGCAGGACAATCTGTCATACGCAGTCCCAATGCATATCAGATTTTCTGTATATAAGTGAGTTAACCTCTTTGAAAAGGCCAGGAACTTTCTCTGTTTGAAAAAAGTCAGCTATTCTATTGTCATTGATGATCAATTCCAGGAATTATTTTGCTGTCAAAATTGTTGAGTTCAACTCAAAATCATGTGCCTGAAAACCCTTGAATCCCGACATGCAATAGGACTATGCTTCGTCAATTGATGCACACAGTAAATTTGAGAGATTATGGCATTCCACAAACAGACCTTTCAACCTTACAACTTACGTGAATACACAATGACAGCATTGCAAAGTTGACCTCGAGAGTTTTTATTTAGCCTACAATTTTAGCTGCCAAATTTAGATGACGTAAGTCACAGGTCAGTGCAATTTTGATCCTAACCTCTAGTGTGACAGCATGTTGTCAATAAAGACAGTAATTGATTATGACCGCGGCCTGCACTCTGATTATCATTGTTCTTTCTGGCAGGCGACATACCCTTGCCTTTGTCCCGCAAAATCAATGTGTCTATGCATTTGGCTTGGGTGGCAGTGGGCAGCTTGGAAGCAATGACCTAAAGACATCATGCACACCAAAGAAGGTTTATTCCAAATGGCTGCATCCAATTCAACAATCAAATGGAACCAACGACTCAGCAAACAATCGTGACTTATCCGTCTATAGAATATTCGCTGGTGGAAATCATTGCTTTGCGCTGGTTGATCCAGAAAAGGTGTGTTGATGACTATTTGCCAACTTTCTTGATTCTACATGTTTGTGGTATCTTCACAATACAGTGGTCGCCGCTTAATAAAACCGCCGCTTGATAAAACTAGTTTGACCCTGTCTGAAGGTGATTTTATTAAGCGGCGACCACTGTACCACAAAACTCTAATTTCAATTTGAGACTTGACAATACCTTCTAAGTGTACTTGGAAATACCTTCTAAATCTACTGATTCAGACCAACTTCTTGCTGCTCGTAGTTTGTTTTCTTGATTTACCTGCCTCGCCGACTATTTCGTAAACTGACTGTTATAGCTTGATGCAGTTTTTATGTTAGAGTATGAAATCTATTGCTGGTGATTTCTATGATAGAGCAATCGCTTGTTCAATCCAAGAGCATCCCTTGAGGACAGTGCACCATATGTTCTTGATCAAAATACAATGGATGACGTTGTTCGGTGGTTGTCGTCAGGAAATGACTTGAATGGAAACACAGCAAGGTATTTTGAATGGCTGTCGTTATAGCTGTTCACATTTGTAGGACATTCAAGTGTCTATAGTGGCCATTAGATGAAGATAGTTCCCTTCATCTTCCTTGTCCACAATGTTGAGCTGTAGACACATTTCAGTGATTTGTATTCCTGTGTTATATTTCTTGTGCAGAGCGTTGGATATTTTGGAGACAGTGTTTCACAGCCAGGGATGTATAAACGGATCTTTTCTGAAATGGTAAGAAACTGACAACTCCGTCTTTGTCTTCAGATGCTATTTGTTAATCGATCTCATAATTTTGCAGCACAGCGATCGTAATATTGTTCTCTTCAGTGTTTTGCTCAAGGCTGCGATCAATACCGTTTTGAATTTAAACGAGAGATAGTTGAAGCTTATTTCGTTGTTTTCTTTAAGCAACTAGAAGGGAAAGTCTCAGAAGAATTATTCAAATATGCTGATGGTAACCAAAGTCAGATAATTTAGTTCCTATCTGAGCTAAAGATACTGTGCTCTATCAAAGACGTTTTTACTGTGTTAGCATGTTTGCAAACCCGAATGGCTAATTTTGTAGTCCAGGAGAAATAATAACACTTTTCAAGTCAGTCATTTTCAGTCTGTAATTAAGGAGAAGAAACTTGTGCAAATGTTCGTTATGAAATATTCGTAAGGAGAATATAGATTCGTAGATGATGAGATGACATCAAGCCTCGGAACAAAGATTATAGGACATGTTTTCATTTGGTGTGCTCCTAAATGTGTGGATCCTGACTCAGCTGACTGTGTATGTTGTTAACAATGTGGTGGAATCAAACCCTTGAGCATGGCAGAAAATGTTTATGTCACGAAGAACCAGAAGTGCTCCTATTTGGTTGAATATTGAGACGGCTGAGTTCCTTCCGCAATCGGAAAGATATTATTATTGTTTCTGCGCTCTTTTGCTCTGCCTAACAAGATATGCTAATAATCTTATTATTACACTCTGTGGCCAGTTCCTTTTTCTCCTAACTGGGACAATTGCTTTTCTACCTTCTCATATTCTCGATTATGTGGTTAATGTTTCTGATGTCGTTGACGTTCTGTTTCGTCTTCCAGTCCAGATCACGAAGATACAAGCGCATTGCAGCATGGTATCAATCTGATGCTGTTGCGGCGATCACTGGTGCATTTATCATCGTATCCTGACTCTAAGAAAGTGGTAGGTCGGTGACAAGATATTCTTATTATGATATTAAGATGACGGCTTCATGGCCTAGTGGCAGGAACGCTGGCTTTCGTACCCCGGGTACGGGGTTCGAATCCCAGCCGGACCTGCAGCTTGGACCATGTTGCTGCCCTGGTGGCGAGGGGCTTAATGTAACGCGCCGTGCTGCACAATTATAATCAGTGCAGAGGTGGTTCGGAACGTCCAACTTATGTTCTAGACAAGGGAGCCTGCCCTCGCAACGAGGGTGGTGGAACTCGTAAAAAATCCCCCTACGTACCTCCACGGTTCATCCAAAAAAGTATCTGTCTCCGTGTGTGGCAGTTAAAAAAATATATATGAACTCATGCCCTGCTATATACACGTTTTTGAAACAAGTCAAAAGTAGCAACATATAACCAATCAGAAAGTTAGTCCCTAGCAACCAGCCAATGAGCAATCGATAAAGCGACTTCAAGTCTTTATTCAACTAGTTTTGTAAGCAGGACAAGGGTTAAGCTGTTGACAAGATATAGACCTGTCTGTAACGGTCACCTCTGGGACCTTAGAAAATTGCCTATTTAATCCAAAACTGGGTAGATTCTCATAGCACTTTTGTTTCCACTGTCCATGCCTTGTCCTTTGATGATTTGAGATTCACTTGATTATTAACAATTTATCAAAAGTATCATACTGATTGTTTGTTTTTGTGATTTTCATCTTTTTTTTCTATCAGTTATCAAATGCTCTACATCACTTTGTCATTCCTTCACTTCCGACGGAACTCGAATCAATTGAGGCTCTTCGAATTTACTTGATGATACCAGAGATGTTGTTTTTGCTTGATGAAGACACCGCACACCAGTTGACGATACATTATGGCAATTGCATCCTGTCTATGGTACACCACGCCCAACACGTCTTAGGTACTTCTGCTGTTGTGCTGTACTTATGGCGTCATGTTTGTAGGAACCCCCCATGGGGCACAGTACATGTATCTGCTTGTCCAGTTATCCATGTTACCTAAAATGTGTTTTTGTGAATTTAATGCAATGTATTTCTCCGTTGTTGTTGTTGTTGTTGTTGTTGCTGTTGTTGTTGCAGTTGTGACGTGATTGCGTTGTCTTTCTTCTTGTGCTTGCAGGTCATTGGTGGTCGCTTCTTCCGGGAACATTCTTCACAAAATTAATCAGGGTGAGCGTTGCTCAGGACTGTCAAGCTTGTTTACGGTGTTGCGTCCAAAGTGGTGAAACGGAAGCGGAAGACAGTACACTGAAACGTGTCCTGAAATATAATGCATTTTATCATTGCTTATCAGGCTCCAAAATACCACAATTATGCGCTTTTCTGTCATTATGTTTTGATTCCAATTCAGTTATTGTCATGACTCAGTTCTCTCGTTGCAACAACATCAATTTATTAACTGCTGGGTTCTGCTGTTTCAACGAATGTGTTTCAACGTTATACGATATTCGTTTTAGGACTCTAGTAGGCAGCCCATGCATCTGATTTGACTGTATGTTGCTCTAAGCCAGTTTGACCAATGTGTGTTGTTTTTCTTTGCAGACGTTTCAAGAGTGTGTCAAAAGTGTTTTAAGACTGAGAGTGCCCCCACACCTCAATGAGGAGGTACCACTGGCTCTTGCAATTGCTGTTGTTGTTGTTGTTGTTGTTGTTGAAGCCCACTTGGAAGGGAAAAGAGTTCTGCGTTCACGTATATCCGCATTGTTGGTGTTGCTTGTTCCTTCAAATGGTACCATCGTGTAACTGCACAGGCGACTCCACCAGAAAACGTACATATGCAACACTTTCCATATTGCACTTCAAAACCTGATTGCATTGGGATTTCTTGTTTTGTGAGAGCAGACAATCTGACAGTCCATGTTTCCCCTGTTTCCACTGCCCCTCCTCTCGATTCTCAAAGGACATCGGTCTCCACTTAAGCTGTGTCAGTACTCCTTTGCTAGCAGCTCACAATGCATGCCTTTCCACCGCCATGCTCATCTTGGCCTGATGAATCAAAGGTATTGTGTCCTCGGTGCAGAGCCGAGGCATGGCCGGATTGGAACAATGACTTTCTTACAAAACAATTTACCTAGCTATAAGCTAGCTTAGAAGGCCAGAGAGCGTGTTGCTCAGCAGGATGTCATAATTAACTGGCATGATTATAATTAGTATGATGTTTGAATGAGATGACTTCATGTTGAGCAAACCACCTATGATGATGATGTTAATTAAGCAAGAAGTACTGTATTTGAATGGCAGCTGTCTCTGCCCTCTTACTAGAGCTGCCTCATTCAGATGGTCAATTAAACACCCGTTTATGTGGATTTGATTGGTTGGTTTCATTGCAGCTATTCTCCAGGCAGGCAGCGCTCTCCACATGCATGATCCTGTTGAACCAGTTGAATATGGTAAGCCCCGATAAGGGTGACGAAATTAGTTTTAATCCTAGACGGTTTAAATCGAAGAGATTGATTGATTGATTGATTGATTGATTGATTGATTGATTGATTGATTGATTGATTGATTGATTGATTGATTGATTGATTGATTGATTGATTGATTGATTGATTGATTGTCTTATCCTTGCTGAAGGTCAACAATGAATCCGGATGTATCGTGCCTGTCAATCATTTTTACATTCCTGAAATTAGCGATTTCATTGACATCAGAACGGATTATTGCAATTGGATCGAACAACCGGTAAGATCAACATAGAGTGTGCACTGTGCACTGATGAGATTGAAATGGAATGAGATCGGATTATTACTTCGTTATGCAATCTGCTTGTGAATTGTACTGCATTGACATCCATCGAGATTTGCTTACTTTTCTCAAAACAGAATGCTGTTTTTCATACCGACCCTAATTAAGATTATCTCCAATTTCCCTAAACCACAAGCCGTATAGTTTCCCACTTGTCTAGCAATAGCTGGGGCTGATCTGATGTACGTCACTCCCCTTACAAAGGACTCATCAGAGACCTTTCTTATGTGCAAGCTCGTCAATAAGCACGCCGTAAAAGATGATTACGCTCTAGAACTGCTTGGTGACCGAGTGGCCAGATTGCTGGTTTTCGTTTCCCGGGTGCGGGGTTCGAATCCTACGTACCTCCACCGTTCATCCCAAAAAAAATTCTCTGTTTCCATGTGTGGCAGCTAATTTTTTAAAAAAATACGCTCCAGAGCTTGACTGTTGTATTGAACTGATTCGCGTACCGCAAATTGAAGTGCAATTTCCCTAAACATCTGGTCTCCGGAGCTGGTCGCGCAAGAATCCTTTTGTGCTTCTTAATGTATACGCTTAGCCCTGTCTTGTTCACGGTATATCTCGAATTCGCCAGGAGAGCACTGAGACCCTTGCTCCCGAAAGGTACGTATGACTGCATATTCGCCGATGACGCTGATTTCTTTACGTATGGCCTAGACGTCGACCTCGAAATCGTCGAATCCACGTTTGCCAAGTACGGGCTCATTCTCAACAAGGGAGAGACCGAGTTGCACGACGAGGACAACTGGAGAGGGGCAAAGAAGGTCTGAACGATGGCGAAACTGAGGAATGTATTTATTAGCCCAAGAGTCTCACGAGAAAAGCGGCTACGGGTGCATGTTCAAGTGCTATGTCGAACCTGTCATGCTGTACAACTGCGAGACGTGGTCGTCCAACAAGACCGCGGATAACACGCTTGATGCAACCCAAAGACAAATGATGAGGTACGCGCTCGTAGTCCGTTGGCCGGAAGGGATGAAGAACGAGGAGGTGAATGGCTGGATTGCAGAGAAATGGTCATTGACGCTGAAGATGCGACGAAGAAAAATGCTAGAAAACGTACTTGGCGAGATCGATCCTGCTGGAAGCGTGTTGCCGCTAGACAGGAGGCGCGGCAGACCACCAGCCACACTCCTAAACGAGCTTCGTAAGGACCTCAAAGAAATGGGAGTCGCGGAGGCCGAGCAAGCGCAGCAAATGTTTCATTAAACTCATCACCTTTGATAAGTGTTTGGCCTCGGTGCTTGGTTGGTGGGAGGTATTAAGTTGCGAATGGTGGCGAAAATCCTAGCGAACCTGTCACCCCCAACCTCAGTTTCCAATGTGCTTGGAGAGGAGAGACAGGTCGACTGGATTCCCACCAATACTGTTCCAAGCACCAAAGAGAGCCAACAGATAGCACCACCAAGTCTGTAACTTACCTATAATAGGATGCAGGATATACCGGCAAGCGCTTCTGGTGGGGTGCGAGTGTAGAGCTGATAAGCCTGGCTAGTCCATTTTCCAAGAGCCTTGATAAGGTGGTCCGGAACGCCATTGCGTGCGGCTACCGTGGCTGCGCCGATGCGGAAGCTATGGCTGGAGAAATTACCAGGGATGCATGCCATCTGGAAGATACCCCGGAGCCATGTGGTCAGCAGGTTTCGAGATAAGGGCTGTCCTGAGTCGAGCAAGAAGAGAGGCCCTGGCTGGTTTCCTCGCCGCTTGAGATAGGACGCCATGGCTGAAATGGCGCAAAGGAACTGCGAGCCACGACCGATGAAAATGAAGCATCCCTGCCGGAATGGGTCCGTTTTAGAGACCTTGATGTTGATGCGTAGGCATGTTGGGTCCTGCTGGCGGTTAAATGCCAAATCCGATAACTGAAGGTGGAGTGATGGGTTGAAGCTAGCAAGGTTGGGCACCGTGAATTCGGCCGAACGGAGGAACCCGAAGTAGGCTAATGTGCATGCCGCCCAGAACATTGAAGCGGTGAACGTCGTCATGTCGAATGACGCCAGGATTAATCTCATTCGATCCGCTGTTATGGGGAGGCGCGATGGAGCCCGCACCCCCTGCGATCGTTTGATGCCACGAACAACTCTTTGTAATAGCACGCAATTGGTCAATGGGATCTGTGTAGTCGCGTTCAGTATGCAGGGCCCGAACTGCTGATAAATAGACCTTCTACCAGCCATATTCCTAAATGAGCTTCGTAAAGACCTCAAAGAACTGGGAGTCGCGAACTCCAAGCAAGCGCAACAAATGTTTCATGAGATGTTAATTTATTTTAACGACACTCGATTTGAGAAGAAGAAGAATGTATACGTCTGTTCTTGAAACTGGTACACAGTCTACTTGCATGCCATCTAATTGTGTGCTAATGGATGATCTTGAAGCAGCTCCCTTTACAACTCTTCCACGTTGATGGTTTTTAGTATTTTAGGGCGATGTATACTTGCTCCATAGATTCTTGCAGTTTCGTCCTATGTCTTTCAGCACGTGTTAGTATTTTTCTTCTTTTTTCGTTTCAGAATGTGTTTTCTTTCTGTCGTTACCCTTTCGTTTTTGATGCGCAAGCCAAAGCTATCTTACTACAAACTGATGCCATTATCCAAATGCAGGTACAAAGTAGGTCTAATTGTCGATTTTGTAATGCCCATTGTCAGACAGATGTTTGTGATTGGACGAATTCTGACCTGTACGTATGACTTAGCGATGAGCTGTGTAGACTCACACCGTGTTGTTCTTCTCGTATCCTATTACTTCGATCGAAGCAGGTCCCTTGTAAGTTGTAACATGTTTTACAGTTTTCAAATTTTATTACGTATATAGACCAAATTTACTTTGGAAAAGATCTGTATTGTTTTATATTGATCGGTAATTATTTTCTGTCTGGATTAGTGACGAGAGTCATGCTGCATATCTGAAATTTCGTACAATTCGAATTGCATGTTGGCGTTTTAATTTCAGTTGGCCATGGAGGAAGTGCATCGCATTAACCTGCGCAATGTCTTCACGGGAGCGTCTGCGCAGCCCATTAATCCACTTCTGGTGCTGGAAATCCGCAGGGATCATCTCGTCGAAGACGCGTTCAACGAAATCATGAAACACGATTCGTACGATCTCAAGAAACCACTCAAGGTAGAAATGAATCCGGTCAATCAGATTCGGCTTATGCGATATTTCAGATTAATGAATTGCTGGTCTATTTATGTATTTGCGCTGTTATGTGAACATTCAATAAGCCAGATTAGGCAATCTTATCTAATACATCAGTGTATGATCTGACTTTGCGCTGAGACTCTCTTACAACGGTTCTCCTGACTCAAACAATGTTGTGTAATTCGGGACACTTGAGGCCCTGTCGCGTAGTTCATCATCATCATTTCTTGTGAAACCTAATAAGCCATTGGCTTTTTTTCCGTGGGGCACATGCATCAAAAAGCAGAGGAAAGCTACATACTGTACAGGTATGTTCACTGCAGTTGGATTTTAACCTGGTAATATGCAGGGAACAATTTTCACAAAATAACAGTCCATAGGAATTAAACTGACGCATCGTGGATGGCAATCTTGAATGGACGCGTTGTCATTTGACTGGATCTATAAGGCACTGGAGTTGCTTGCTGCTGTGAATCAGTGCTGGTGTCGTACGAGTCAGTTGCTGTTGTGGAGCTTTCCAAATCGAGCTGCCGTTAGATGACAATATTACGACGAAATGATATATTTTTGTTTAGGTCATTTTCAGTGGAGAAGAGGCTGTCGATGCGGGAGGCGTTCGTAAAGTGAGTAATCACGTGATAGTTACAGTGAAACCTGTCTATAGTGGTCACCTCTGGGACCTGAGGAAAATTATCTTTATAGACAGGTGACCTTTCTGCCCAGGTTGATTTCTATAGAAAGTGTCATTTCGGGTCTATAAAGAGTGGCCTTTATACACAGATGACTGCTCTATAGATGTGGCCGCTAATACAGGTTTGACTGTATATCGTTGTCTGACGTGCACAACCTGGCACTTTTATCAAACCACTTAGGATATTCAGTTAACATGCGTCTTACAATGTTGATTGTTAAACGAAGTGTTTGCTTGTAAGTGATATTTCATTTTACCAATTCTTCGTTTCTTTGGAAGTTCTGAGCTTTGATCTTTTGTCGCAAATACCTAACTCATGTTCGCTGCTTCATTTCATTGTCAATTTTTCCATAGGAATTCTTCCTACTTCTGATGCGAGAGATTCTTGATCCTAAATATGGAATGTTTGTCTACATAGAAGATTCTAGAACGCTATGGTTCAGTCATCAGGTAGGAAGGCATCGATGTTTCATGCGTGCGCGAAATATCCAAACCCGTCAAGCTGAACAAACTTTAGACCCACTGATTTAAGCTTGGCGACCGCTGTCTACAGGTGGTCGTTATATAGAGGGAAACTGATTTAACCCCATTTAACTTTGATGTTTTTGATCTGATTTCAGTCTCTTGAATCACACACTAACTTCCAGCTGATCGGCTTGCTCTGTGGTTTGGCCATTTACAATTCACAAATCATCGACTTGGAATTCCCCGCTGTGCTCTACAAGAAGCTACTCGGACAGTGAGTGCAGTGAATAGTCTTTGCGTTGAATTTAATACGGTGGAAATGTCGTACATAAAGTAGGAAGCCGGACACTATGGAATGACATTTGGTTCATGGTATCGTTGTGTTGTTTCTGCATTGAAGTGTTGTGATGGATGACTGCACAATTGGATTTATTCCATTCCATATGGTGTGCTTGAGTTGAAGTCGCGCCTTCAAATGGCGAGCTCATTTGATTTTAGTTCTATACTTACACCTGTATTAAAATGATATTAAAGTGGTTATTATTTCTTATAATTATGGTGATGTTCTATTTCAGGAAACCAAACATGGATGATTACAGAACTTTGCAGCCAGATATAGCAAGGTAGATCGATCGACCATTTCAAAATGTCCTCAAGGACCCCTAGCCCCTGATCCATGTCCTTCCCCTAGTCTAACTCCCATTCCAGCGGACCATTGCAATATGGCGGCGATATCGGGGCATCTTTCTGAACCCAGCTGTGTCCTTTTACCTTGATTGGCTTACGGTTGCATCGACAGTCGCCAACGACTCGATGGCAGCTGTTTAACGGAGTAACGGTGGATGTCTATTGCAATTGCCTGTTTTGTTTTCTACGCAGGAATCTTCAGTACATTCTAGACTACGAAGGAGATGACTTTGTGGATGTCTTCGATCTGACATTTGAGGTTTGCTCAACTCCCATTTGATTAATTCTCGTTTTATTGTACCTTGATGTAATTAGTAACGGTTTACGTCTGTTGTTTTGTGAAGGTGACGCAACAGATCTTTGATCAGATTGAATATGTCGAACTGAAGGAAGATGGCAAAAACATCACCGTCAATTTATCAAACAAGTAAGAACAAGATTACGAAACTTTATCTATTACTGTCAAACCTGTCCTAAGCGACCACCCATTCAATGGACCAATGAAGAGTGGTCTCTTAACACAGGTGGTCACTTGAGACGGGTAAACTATATTGTTATGAACAATTTCAATGTGGTCGCTTATGACAGGTGATGGCTAGGACAAGTTGAGCTGCACTACAGCATCATCATCATTTTATTTATTTCTCCTCGCATTCTACTAATTCCTTTTTCCAGGCAAGCGGTTGCCTCTACGGCACGTTTTACAGAATAGCGAGTTTAAAAGCAAGACTATCCACAGAAAGGAGCTAAATTAGTTTAAAAATTGACATGATGTGTTAAAAAGACTTTACATGTAGCTATTGGTTGAATACACTAAAAATTGCACTTAATTTAGAATACTTCATGTTAACAGATTTTTAAAATCAAGGCTTGAAATTGACATTTTAAAACTATTTCTCTTTGGGCACGTTGCCACAGACGGATGTTTATTTCAAAGTTCGTTAAAAACTTTGGCTGCGCACAGAGATGGGGAAAGCTTGCCGGATTTGGTTTCCAGCATTTCAGTTGTAAATTCCTTTCCTAAGTGCGGATAAATTGCAGGCGAACAATTTGTGGCATTATATTCTGTTTGCTGGAAACAATTTTATTCATTCAATGCTTCAGCAACAATCAGTAAGATAGTTGACATATCGCTAGATCAGAGATGAGCTCACAACTTACAAGAGGCTCTCCAGAACGTGCTGAAATGAAATTGCCCAAAACAGTTGAAATATTGATGTTTTCCTTAATATTTGTTCGGACTCGATGCTCGGTACATCTAGATTTATTAATATCCGAATATCGTGAGTATTTCATTCGTAGAGGTGGAAATATGATAGCTTTTATCCGTATTAATATCATAACAGGATTCTGTGATTGCTGGCAATGATCCCAATAAGCGGATGGTGTTTTTATCCGTTCATTTTAAGAAGCAAAAACGACTGTCACATTTAGTAACACTATTCTTGTTTTTTTTTTCGTAGAGAGGAATACGTCAATTTGTATGTTGATTATTCGCTGAATAAATCCATCGAGTCGCAATTCAAGGCGTTTGGCAGTGGATTTCATCGCGTGTGCGGCGGACGTGTGCTGGTATGACACTTATCAATATCAATATTAATATATTAATATTAATATCAATAGAAATATCATATATAATTGTTATTATTGTGAATTGTTTAAACTCGCATTTAGTTGATTTGCGCAATTCCGATGATTTCGAGATCATCATCATCATCATCATCATCATTTTTTATTTTTCTGTCCCTTTAATAAAGAACAAAAGAATTACAAAGAGTTACACATGTAGAAGGCCTAAATATTCTTTCTAAAGGAGTCTAGATTTGGAGAGTCCACAACGTTATCATCATCATCTTTTGTTCACATACCCAATATGCTACAACAGCGTTTTTACATGGAGGTGACTAGATAAGGTCACAATTCACAAGCTGATATATTGCAAGGGTTAGGCATGCAAGTTGTTGAGCATTTAGTTTCATTAAATGCATCAGTAAACGACCGGAGTTGTTAGTTTTGTTCAGATAGCATGCAACCGTACCCATTTCTATGATAGTCAAACTCCACAATACTCTTAATTGGTAAAAATGTCATCTCGAAACGAGCCGTCTGAAAACGGCCCTTTTCCGTCATATTCCGTTTACTGCACGTTCTCTGAGATTTGTTTGTGTGGAAAATCTATGAATGCTCGTCTTTCTCTTAGCTGAGGAATGCCAAAACGGTGTACAGTCAAACCTGTATTAGCAGCCACCTGTGTATAAAGACCACTCATCATAACCCCAAAATGACACTTTCTATAGAAACCAATCTGGACAGAAAGACCACCGTATATAAGGTCATTTCTCTCAGGTCCCGGAGCTTACAGACATGAGGTTTTACTGTACAGGAAAGTCCGTTCAGAAATAAAACAATAGATACATATTTCTCAGTGATGAATATCTAAATGTAAAAACAGTTTAGAGTTTACGCGTTGTGTAGTCCATGAAGACGACATAAGCGGACGCAATTATTGACGACTTATTATTAATTATTTGTAGGAATTCTTTCATCCTTTGGAGTTGATGGAAATGGTGGTTGGTTGTCAAGACTACGACTTCCAAGAATTCGAACAGGTCAGTAGAATGGACCACGTGACGACAGCGTCATCGTTCCTAGGTGGATGACTTTTGTCAGTGTTTTGCTTCTCTTCGTCAGAATGCGAAATACGAAGGCGAGTACTTCAGAAGGCATCCGGTGATTGAACATTTCTGGAGAGTTTTTCATGAATTTGAATTGGATAAAAAGAAGAAATTCTTAGGTATGCATCTGTGTGTAGCGTTCGCATTTTTATTGTTGGTTGGCTGAAACTAATTAACTGTCATTGCAGTGTTTCGTCTGTGATTTCTTTGGTTTTGATTAGAGATGGGACGAAGTTCGAATTTAAATTCGGTTTTCCCGTACTTCGGTGCCAAAACTTGGAATCGAATTCGAAATCGATTTCGAAAAAACAAAGCTGAAAAATGGACTTGGCGAATTATTATTTTTATATACAGAACTTCAGATGTTCTTTGTCAATCCAATGCCAAAACAAGGTTCCGTTTGTTTTCTGCTGCCGTAGGCCTAGGAAATCCGCAATGCGCAATCCCACTGTACTTACAAAATGTTTTGTTTGCAACGCAAGCAGCCATATTCTTGTCAATGATGATCAATGTCAAGGATTGTTCTTGGTTGGCAAAATTGTCGATTTCGATTCAAAGCCACATGTCAGAAAACACTTGCAGTCCGAAATGCACTAGGACTGCACTTCATGCGAAATTTTAAGGACAATGAACACGTACGCGTCTTATAAAAGTGGCTTCAGTTGCACAATGCACATAGATTGGTTGTCTCACCGAGAATGGTTTTCTTGAAGGAAATCAAATTTTTTCGCATTCGAATTCATTTTTCCGAATTTAGCATAGCTGAGATTCGAAATCGAAAATTTCTAGCATTGGACTTCATCCCATCTCTAGTTTTGATAAGATGTTGTTTAATTTGTCTGCAGCGTTCCTGACCGGAAGCGATAAAGTACCGATATTTGGCATGAAGCATTTGAAGGTACGACGTTTTCAAAATTTATATCAATGATATTTGTTTCCTTTCCAAGCTGTTGTGTTTCAGATCGATTGATCAGCTCAGCAAATACGACACCATACCCCCGTCTTTCAACAGCACAAATTACCGCTGACCTCTTTTTCTCTGCCGCGTCGCATGATTGGAAAAATGCAATACGAACAAAAGGAACAATGGTGTTTATGAAGATTTTTTTGCGGCACCACTGCTCTTTTTGCTCGTATTTTACATTTTTCCACTCTTGCGCCGCGGCAGAGAAAAAGAGGTCAGCGGTAATTGTATGCTGCAAATCGGACTGGCATTAGCAACGACAGGCGTTAGTAGCGACTGGTGTTTACGTGGAACGATTCGGTATTAACCCATTCGTAGTAAAACGCAAGTTACTGACCCGTTTGCGCACCAGGAGTGTTGCGAAAACTTAGGCCTATGGTTTATCCTGTATTTCCTCCTGAATCTTAGCATTAATTAGTGACTTAGTGTCTCAACTATTTCTGCGTTTTGTTTGATTTCAGATCGTTATTCAACCTGTCGACGGTGGACAAGATAACGCTCGTTTGCCATCAGCTCACACTTGCTTCAATGTTTTAGATCTTCCTCGTTATGAGACGTACGAACAGATGAAAACGAAACTGTTGCAGGCGATTGAGTTTTCAAAAGGTTTCGGTTTAGTTTGAACAAAATGCCGAATATTTGTAATACTAATTTCTTGTTCAATTGCAAGATGTAATTTGATAATGTCTTGGATTAATCAGTTGATTTATCCATGGGTTGTTTTGTACAAAATTTTACAGTTTATGTAGTTCCTGTCAGCCTGGTTGCCATTTGTCAAATGTGTAAGTTGCAGCGAGGCCAGATGTACTTATTTAATGTTTCTTCGCGATTTTTAACGGTGTGAAATAAAAACACATTTGCGTCTATTTTATTTCAGTATTTCTATTACGATAGTCGACGTCAGGATGGAAGATGCAAATAGACTGTTTTAAGTTCCCATTCTGTATCGGTCTTCTCTGGCTAATATTCAGCTCAGTGTTTTAATTGATTGCACATTAATAAATAATATCGTATAAATACTCAAAGTTTTGTCTGTGAGGTTTTAAAATACATTCTATCGTTTGATAACTTACTTTAGCTTAAACAAAACTGGATGGATGCCAAAACGCTGCTGAAAGTGACACGCGAAACCATATCCATTTCGAGAGACATGTGCGTCAGTTAGCTAACATAATTATATCACCCTACAAAAGCATTTAAAGCACCATAAACACAAAAGAATAATTCCATTTGACTTAATTGAAATGCGCTCAGGCATTTGTAGTATCAAATTCCAATATAAAATTTAAATAGTTGCTGAATTTTGAAGAGATCCCACAAGCAAGTTGAGGTTCGACATAAAAGCTAAATAGAGTTGTACTATATTGTTTTATCATTTTCTGTCACTCCTTGTGTGTCCATGTGGGGTGTTTCTTGTTGATGAAAGCGTCGATGCCGAGTTGGGCGTCTGTATGACCAAGATTTTCAATCATTGCTTCTTCGGCGATTCTAAAATACAATCAAATGGTATCACATAGACAACGGACGAGTGAACTTTCAGGATAGATAATAAACATGGTTTGTTTAGATTATCTCAATGTGTGCATAGGAAGAGAGCACCTCTCTTGGATTCTAAAACAATATGGTTCAACCTGTCTTTAGTGACCACCTGTCTTAAGCGACCACCAGTCTTTAGTGATCATCTGTCTTAAGGGAGTATCTTTCACACAGTCAAGTCAAACAGGTCCTTTCACCTGTCTTAAGCAACCACCTGTCTTTAGTGATCATCTGTCTTAAGGGAGTACCTTTCACACAGTCAAGTCAAACAGGTCCTTTCACCTGTCTTAAGCAACCACCTGTCTTCAGCGACCATATGTCTTAAGGGAGTACCTTTCACACAGTCAAGTCAAACAGGTCCTTTTACCTGTCTTAAGTGACCACCTGTCTTCGGGGAGCACCTCTCGCACAGTCCAGTTAAGACTCAAACAGGTCATTTTACATTGTCTTTAGGGAGCACCTCCAACACAGTTAAACAGGTAATTTTACTTGTTTTTAGTGACCACCTGTCTTAAGCAACCACCTTAAAATAGTCCTTTGAAGGAACACATCTTGATACAACAATACAATTCACTTGCGTTAAGAGACCACTTCTGGGTAGTCGATTAGGGCAGGTTTGACGATTCATACCAGTTCTGTATATAACCCAAAGGCGTTAGGTTTTGTGTATTAACGGTGATAAGAGAAAAGAAAGACAATTGTCTCACTTGTAGGCTGATGAACGATCTCTTGTGATTTGCTTGTAGAAGCATTTCTTTCCCAGCGCAATTGTCGATCGACTGTAAGAGGAGACCTTCTCGGCAAGCTTCATTGTCTGAAAAACAAATGCATGATGATCACCATCATATGACAAGATGACGCACTGATGGAGTCTGACAGATGACAATGACAACATGGCAGAAGACGGGGCAAGGGTTGGGATGTGGCGATTGATATCTGTCATGGGCAAATGATGGCAATCACAAAGAGTCTAGGGCCAAGAAGAAAAAAGAGCCATTACCAGACAACAACCTATGACAATGCGCCATCTGCGCCCAAGCAAGCCACAACGGGACTCCATCTAAACCATAATTGACAATGAAAGCTCTCCTACAAGGAGTCCTTTCCATCAGTCCTTGCTTCCCTGCGACTTGCCAATCAACTATTCTTTATCGTGGGTCTAGGTTGTTGTGGTGCTGAACATTTGAACTATAATTCCCACGCAATTCAACAATTCTAGTTCAGTGAAACCTGTCTATAACGGTCACATCTGGGACCTGAGAAACATTATAGACAGGTGGCCTTTCTGTCCAGGTTGATTTCTATAGAAAGCGTGATTCCGGGGTTATGAATAATGGCCTTTATAATACACAGGTGGCCACTAATACAGGTTTGACAGTACAAACTGTTCCCAAACTTCAAGGTGGCCATAGAACACAAGTGGTTGCTCTTCTCAGCAGACTGTTATCGCAGACATAGATGCGTGCACAGTTTTAAATAGCAATAGCTGGCAACGATTTCATGAGATAGAATTTCAAATTGCAAACCAACAAAACCTCATCTTCAAGCGATTCATCAGGCACAATTTTGTTGACGAGTCCATGCTGAAATGCCTCTACACAAAGTCAAACAAAGGACAATGTTACAAGTGACAAATTATGACAGGCAAATTTGACTACTTGACAATGCCATACTTAAGGCAAACATAACAACTCTATTCTACAAATTAAACAATCTCTAAATACAACTGACATTTTAAAGCAATTATAAGATAAACTAGCTGGCCCACGCTGCTAACGCAGCTGCGTCCAGCGTCGTTGCTTCGCATTTAACAAATCACAGTTCTCAGTTTTAGCCCATAAAGCAGCAGTGTCGAATGCTGAGTCGAATGCCGCCTTTTGTTTCTCAGCTCAGCTACGGCTCCCAAGAGACAGGCAAGCACAGCAAATTTAAGGTGCCCATCCTACAGCGATAATTTCATCAAACCTTATTGAAAACTATTCTCTAACTTATTCTAACTCCTAACTCCTAACTCCTCTCTCTAACTTCTAAACTATTCTTCTAAAACTATTGAAAGCTCGTCTTTACGGCGACCTTTTTAAAAAAACAACTCCGCTAGATTCTGCACCA
The DNA here is from genome assembly GCA_900245855.1 of Calvadosia cruxmelitensis. Lineage (NCBI taxonomy): Eukaryota > Metazoa > Cnidaria > Staurozoa > Stauromedusae > Kishinouyeidae > Calvadosia > Calvadosia cruxmelitensis. The sequence continues at coordinate 23,930 of OFHS01001080.1, forward strand.
ATTTGCATTGTTCAACTTTGACCTGGTTTGAGCGTTGAAGCTGCGCGGTGTGTTTTGAAAACCGCGCACAACCAGAGCCGTGTTGTTTCCCAAACGTCAGAAAATCTGTACTTGCTAATGAGTGACAGGTGCCGGGTTTTGAACAGACAGACAGACGTTTGTGAAATATAGATTTAGATATAAAAAGTGACAGGTCACATTTCGTATCAATTCCTGTTGCTGATTGGCTAATTACCATGCTTGCAAACGGACATGTGGACATGACAGTTTTCATGAGAGATTGCAATTTCAATAATTACCAATTGCAAAATGCAAATACAATGAAACCTGTCTATAACTGTCACGTATGGGAGCTGAGGAAAATGACCTTCATACACAGGTAGCTGCTCTGAGGTGGCCGCTAATACAGGTTTGACTGCATGGCAAACGTGAATGCAATTCTTGTCTACAGTTATTGCCTTGTTGAAATTCGATGGGTGTTAGCAAGCTGTTACTCAAAAACTAAATTTAACAACTTTGGGTGCTGTGGGACACTCACAATAATAGAAGGCTTGCCTGAGGCATGTGTTTTTATCGGAATAAAACAAACCCGGATATTCATGTTGGAATAAATCAAAACTTGGAATGTTGCTTGTTCCTGCAAATCATTTCTCATGTCTCACGACACATCCGGTGTGTTTATATTAGAGCATAATTATACAACAGGAAACTGTTATGTACCTCTGGAATATAATTATTTTAATACATTCAAATCTGTATTAGCGGTCACCTCCATAGAGCAGTCACCTGTGTATAAAGGCCAATCTTCATAATCTCAAAATGACACTTTCTATAGAAATCAACCTGGACAGAATAAAAGGCCATCTGTCTATAAAGGTCATTTTCCTCAGATCCAAAAGGTGACCATTATAGACAGGTTTCACTGTATTATTCAATAGTCACTCTAGTAGTAATCACTTCCTTTTAACGGCTACCTCATGCAAGGGGCTTACCTTGCGCTGTGATTGGTTCCCCTGTTAGTAACATATGCATGGCAACCTTCCGTGGTAATGCTCTAGCTACGGCCACGGCAGGCGTTGAGCAAAACAAACCAACAAACACACTGTAGACAGAAATCAATAAGCAATTCAAGAAACGACGATACAACAGAAGCTGGTTGAAAAATTGTTCTAATTTAATACATTAAATTTCATACTATTATAAATTAGAACGTTTGACCGTTTGGGTAAGAGCATTCAATGATCGGTGACTTGCGTTAGATTGTTCTGTCCTACAAATGAAATATTTTACTTTCTTCATACAGGGAAGTGGTTGCTCAGTACAGGTGAAGCTATCTATGTGGCAGACTTGATGGCGGCCAATCACTTACCCAGGTGTGGCATATTTGGCATTGTCAGAGGAAACTACTAAGTCACAACTAGCAGCCAATTGACACCCAGCAGCAGTGGCCAGTCCTGAGAAAATAGCAATTGATCATTCAATAAAGGAGACTTCCTCGCGATTTGCACAGGCAACAATTATCACCCTTTGAGTAAGCCTGCATAGCTCAGTTTGAGCCATCATACCTCGAACTTGTGCGATCACCGGCTGCGGAATGTCCTGGGAACAATGAAAAGCAAGAACAACAATAAAATAGCACGCTAAGAAATCTGAGCAACAACAGAGTAACATTTACCATTTCCTATCTAGAATGACCATTCATGGACAATATTATAATTTTCCTTATGGGGTATACCAATCCAGTCTCTTTCAATTGCATAAGATAAGCCTCCTTGTGCTTGCACAAACAAAGCTCAGTTTGCAGCCTTGACGTGAGGCAATATTAAATTATTAATCCAGTTCCACTGTTAGTTGCATCACAAAATTTCCCTAATTCTCCACTGAATCATTATCATTGGTTCCCAGCAGCACCTGAATGCTATCAGATAAGAGGAAGAGAGAGACTTCTTCTGCAATTGTTAGATCGCTCAATAGAAAATATGGTTTATTGGTTTCATTATGGAATCCTTGATTGAGGGGCATGAGGTAATGGTGCAGTGGAAGACTGACGTAATTTCTTTTGATCAAATTATATGTCCAATGAAACACAAACGTCTCTCCAATGACGGAGACCGGTGCAGATAACTCAGGGAGATGCTCGGTTGACAAGGCGTAGTGGAGGATTGACTCAGGTTGCACCCGGCGGCAATCAAGTAGATGATCCGTGCAGCAGTGATGATAAAGATGAAGACTGTCAGTTAGTCGATTTGGTACCATTGGTGTCTGTCTCCAACATTGGTTCTGTTGATCACTCAAACCCAGAGAAATGTATATCAAAGAAGTTCTTCTAGTTCTAAGCACATAGCGCGTGTGTACCGATGGAGAAAAGGAGGGGCTCCAGAAAGAAATCAGTTTCCTCTATGTGAGCATCATCTGCAAAATGCAATTTTGATTTGTCATGTGTTAGAATCAATTCTGAGGTGTGCTCACCCTACTGTGTCATGAAGACATCAAATTGGTAGCAAAGGTGGGATTATTTGAAGAGCACAATAACGTCCACAGAAAACGGGAGTGGATGCCGCGCAGCAGCCAGGAAAGGAAATAAAGGACAATGTTGCAACGGCTTCAAAAATAATACTGCTGGGAAATACATCAGTGATTGAAGAGAATGGTGAAAAAGATTATTCTGCCGAGCGATTGACAAGTTCTTGCAGCGTCATTGTCACTTATGCTTAAGATCATGTCCACTTGCTCAATAGAACTGTCAATGGACCCACCTACAGTCCTACAGCCACAATGGACCCGTCAAGGATATAGCTTTTCCTGACAAACCATCGCTAAAGAATTGCTTCAAGTACACAATGCAAAAACGTGCTATCGTCACTCAAAGAAACAGGGGCGGATCCAGGGGGTGCGAAAGTCAGATTCTCTGGTCTGTGATGCAGCCGCCATTGTTGCCCAATCACAGTTCGAAAATGTCAGCATTTTGTCAGCGCGATAGGCTCTCAGAGTAGGACGCTGCACTTCTTTGGAGGTGCTGAGTCAGTAGCAAACCGGTGCTGAGCTCCCCTGACATTTCATTCTACTCATGGAATGTCATTTCTAGGCAATGAGAAGGCCAGCTTGAGCACTCCCACATTCCTGCCCGATCCAAAAATTGCCCTTTAGCCATGCCTTAGCCAATGACAATGCTGCATTGCTACTGATGCTGCATTCAGAGCTCTCTTGCGGAGTGCAGGCCAATCATAAAGCACTTCCAAAATCTAACATTAGAACGAAGCTCACAATTGAAGTGACCTTCAATCCTGGTCCAGCTTGTCAACAAGTCAACCTTTGTGTAAGCTCTCATCATGAATCGTATTGAAAAGATGGCACTCAGTGAAGGTGGACGGATGACAGTTGTTGGAAAGAGTGAGAGACGCATAATGATAGTTGATGAAGAAACTTGCAGTCTCTCAAGCTATCATGCTGCAAGATGTAACTTTCCGCCATTGGTCAGGTCAGGCTCAGAGAGGAACTTTGAGGTGCAATTTGGAAGAGTGTGAATTCTCAAATCTGCAGCATCCTTCATCTGAATTTGTACGGGCTGCAATTCGCATTCCTTTGAGGCACCGCAACATGTTTTGAATTTGCTATATGATAGAACACTTATTGAAACATTCTTTTGGACTCTTTCAAAAGCAATTTGAAGCTAATTGGACAGTTTTTGTAATTTTTTATATCTATTCTTCAAGCTTGTCGTTACATTTTGAAAAATTTTCATTCATATTACTCGAGTGTCATTATTTGAAATACGAAATACCAAGAGAACACTTTTGGAACTTACTTTTGGCATTTACACCATGTGGTTTATGGCCTACAGGCCAGCTCAATCAGACAAGTTGGAGATGGCCCCAACATCCGTGGAAAGCACCAGCCAGTCGCGTCAAGGGGAGGGAGGCATCAATAAAGACAATGTTGTGGAATCACTAGCTACTGCCATTGATAAAGCGCATATATGAGACCAAGCACGCTATGCTCTAACATACTTCCATGGTTCTGTCAAAGATGAGACATGGTGTGCAAACAAGCACTGACCTGTACAAGCTCCATGACTTCACTGCAGCGCCTGAATATCCTAGTGTGCTCTTCAGTTCCTGTTTCTGCCCTCTGTAAAAAGCGACAAAAAGCATAAGTCACAAAACAGACGCCTGAAATCAAACAAACACCAAACCAAAATCACAGACAACCAAGTATGTAGCTTACAATTGACACCTAGTCCGTCAGGTGTATTGACATCCAAACCACCCTAACAAGCAATGGGATTTGCCATTTCTCAAATCAACATAACAGTTTTGCAATTTAAGTAGAACAAAATTCACGTAAAGCAATGATAAACATTTTGTGGGCACAATATATCCTGATAAACTTCCTCTGTTGCCATAGCTTGGCAAAACTGGGCTTTATTGGTAGATGCGTGGCACGTAAAAGATGTACAATTGAGGTGTTGGGCAAGGATATAGCAAATATCGGAATAATAACGTAAGCTTAAGTTTCCAATATTTAATTTAACAAAGTGACTTGAATACACTTCCGGTTTAACAACAGTAAACACTCTCAGGCGCGCATTATTCAGCAGACACATTAAGCACGTGCTTAAGATGCTCTATTTTCAGTAGGCCTTGTAAGGTAACTGGTATAATATTAACGAATCAGCCTCTCTTATATGTAGCCTCTGTTTCATGCCGATAAAACTAATTGCGCCATCAGTTTACCCCAGAGGTGTATTAGACAATGTTGATGGCGCAACCATTTGATTATTGATTATATCGTGAAGTTTGAGCAAGAACCTATTTGTTCTCATTTGAGTTAATTATCAAGGAGAACATTACAGTAACTGGCCACTGGTAACAAGTATTTTGAGCCATTTTAAACGTGGTTTTTGCTTGTTCTCTTCCGTTTTGGAATGTCTAATCAATTTGTGCAATCAGATTTGTTCTGAGACAGGCAATGTTTTGGAAGCCTTCCCCAAATGAAAAGAGAAACTCAACATTCTAGTCAAGAGATTTGGAACTATGAAATGAAAAGGCCCCTTAGAGAAGAGTGTTTAAGGCCCCATCTACCCCAATGCAGCCCTGGTTGTATTCTAGATTTATTATGGTGGCTTACCAGCTCCTTGAGGTTGTGCCCAGAAGAGAAAACTGGTCCAGATGCAGACAAGATGACAACGTGGACATTTTTATCTTTTGATGTTCTCAGCAAACTCTCTTTAACTGCATCAAGCATCGAAAGTGAAAGGGCATTCCTAAACATGTCAACAGATAATAAAAACTTTGAGTCTTCTCAAGTGTAGCATTTGGAAAAGTGGATATATGTGCTTAGATGGATGTGAGTTGATTGGTCCCTAACATATCCACATCTCTGCACTCGACTGACACTGTGCATCTGAATGCCACAATTTTCAGAACATTCTAATCGATTTCTATCAAACACCTTTCTTGTGTTAATCAATACACTTTGAAGTGTTGGGGCTTGGGGTTAATTGAGCTATATAGATAACTCTCCCACTTTTCACTGGTCCCTTGGATGGTTGCTTAAAACAAGTCTGACCATACTTGTTCTTGCTCCATTATCAACTTTACAAGGGCCTGTAGCCATTGACTCTCATATGACGAAAATGATGTCAATGGACACGTCTTTGTGAAAAATTGAATTGTTGTAGCTCGGTTTTCCAAAGCGTTGTCATGAAAACTCGTCACATGTTACTTGCCGTCATGTTACCTTGAGTCATATTGCAATTTGTTGCTTCTGATTGTGTTGAATGTTATGTGATGTTGCTGTGAACCTTGACCTTGCCGCACTATTGTTCTTGTCCGTGGTTACCTATTTTGGCTTCATGTTGTGAATGTCACTCATTGTTTGTCTCATTTTATGGTTGAACGGGTCGGGTTGATAAGTTATGATCTTGTATCTTTGCTTATGAAATTGTCTCAGGTGCCGTGGTTGTCTTCTTGTCATATTATGTGTTCTCGATTACTTCTCGTCATGATGTAAGTTTTGTTCTTTGAATTATATCCTCTATTTGTTATACTTGTGTACTTCGCTAGGTGTGTGTGCTTTGTCTTAAGTTCTTTGTCCTACCCGGTTCAAGTCCAGTCATCTGTCCCCTTGTTTCACAGACAAAAACCTGTGGAAACTCCATACATTGAAACCTGTCTATAACGGTCACCTCTGGGACCTGAGAAAATGGCCTTTAAAGACAGGTGGCCTTTCTGTCTAGGTTAATTTCTATAGAAAGTGTAATTTGGGGGATATGAAGAGTGGCCTTTATACACAGGTGGCTGCTCTGCAGAGGTGGCCGCTAATACAGGTTTGACTGTACCAGCAGTTTTGGTAGCAGTCTTAGATACAGTCCTCCTCGATAATTTGCTAGTTTCACTTTGATCTACCTGGGAACCTTTCACAAGTTTTCACTTTGATTGCAGAATTATTTCTACCAAGTGTGAAATGGTAAATTGTATCTATGTAATACTTAAGTAACACATTACAAAACAGGAGGTTAAGAACTGCAACAGATCTTGACAAGAGACAAAACTTCAAATCCTGACCATGGATTGTTATTTACCTCTTTTGGGAGTTATTCAACGTAATTGTTTTGATGCCATTGTCATTCTTCTCCAATAGCAACGAAGATGACTGATGACATGTTCGCTACAAAACAAAACAGTCATCGTGCAGGATGAAGATTGAAGGTTTGAAAAATAAACTTCTATATATATATATTATCCACATATATTATACACAGGTGGCTGCTCTATAGAGGTGGCCGTTAATGCAGATTTGGCTGTACTTTCATTTCAAGAATGTCAGGCATGTTCACAAATGGAGAAAGATACTGTTGATGTTCTGAACATAATGTTCTCATTGTTATTGTTTGCACAGAGATGACTTAAGAGAACGATGTAATTACTTGTGTAGGGGTGGCATTTTGCTCTGTGAGTTTGGGCACTGAGATCAGAAAGAAGAAGTCCATTAAAGGGGTTCCTGAAAATGTTTCCGCTGTTGTAGCAAAGAAGCGATGTTCTGGACTTTGTAGACTGTTCTTCATGATTTCAATAGTACATACATTTTGTCTCACAAACTACTCGTTCGATTGAGTAATCTACAATTACAGACTTAGACAAAGTAGGAAGCAATCATGATTCGCTTGGCCTCCAATGCCCATCGCATTAGTCTGGCGTGCAGTTCACTCATGTCATTAAACTTTTGCCGCAAAAGGAGCTAACAGTTGCTTTCCACGAAGTTGGTCATATTACTGATACTTTTCAAACCAGGGTTTTAGCGTACATTGGCAGAGATTCTGGCTCAAAATCTTGTGAAACATTTACAGGTTTTCTAGAGGTGGGCCCGATTAATCGAATAATTCGATTAATCGTTCTGGACACGATTAATCGTTTAGAGTT
>OFHS01001081.1:1097-22262 GCA_900245855.1 Calvadosia cruxmelitensis
GCAGAAGGCATATTCTGGATCATATCTATCAGTTTAAGAAATAAAAAATTATCCGTCATAGGCACTTTAATAACTGAGGAGTCCTTCGCAGGAGCTCCCTATTTATACTGTTTACAAAGACAATGCAGAACATTCTAGAATAATTAACACTTACATGCAAATGACATCAATTACTATTTATAGAACATCTGAGCTTTCTATTACATCATATCTAAAAATATCATATTCTAGAATATTCTCATTACATCATGTCTAAAAATAACTCAATCTAGGATATTCTTATTACGCAATATACAAAACAATAAATCAATTATACCAATCCTTCTAAAACATTTTACAATATTCTAGATTTGTTACAATCACCAATATCATTTATGTACAGTATAAAAAGAAGAGGTCCCAAAACTGAGCCCTGAGGTACACCGCTAGTAACGGGCAAAACATCAGACTGGGCCCCATCAATATATACTGACTGTGATCTGTCAGATAAAATAGATGAGATCCATTGAAGGAGCTCATGAGAAATTCCATACGATTGCAGTTTCAAGAGAAGTTTGGAATGACAAACCGTGTCGAAAGCTTTTGCAAAGTCGATATAGACTGCGTCAACATTTAAATTTCTATTCGCGTAATCTGTCCATACAGTTAGAGTTTCAAGCAGCTGAGAGCAAGTAGATCTTTTTTTGAGAAATCCGTATTGATTTGAAGAAAGAAGAGTATGAGATGAGAGATATTCAAGCAAGGAGTCAGCAACTATCTTTTCCATAACCTTGCAAGCAATGCACGTTAAAGATATTGGTCGGTAATTTTGACATAATGAACTTGGTTGAAATCACTATAGTTTAACAGCCAAACAATGTCACGAGACGCGGGTCGTGACAATAACCGAGGTAGTATGAACGAGGCTACATTTTATGCTGAAATGTCTGTAAAGTAACTAGCTAATCTTAAGATTATTATCACTTAAAGCAATTAGTTGGAGAAATAAGTTTATCTAATTACTTTTCCAACGCACAACTCATGAATGATAAAATTGAAATCCTTACAGGAAATGCTGAATGATATGACGATAATTAGCTAGTTGTTTGTTCTGAGTGATTCCGTTGCATTGATTGAGATTTATACCGTTTTTGAATGTGAAAAACATCTCCTGAAAAACCTCAAGTAATAGTCTACTCGACTCTAAAACCAACTGGCAAAAATTATTTGTGATGCAACAGAACAAGAACTAGCTAACGTTGAAACTTGAAAGTAATTACCTCAAAAACGCAGCAAAATTAAGACTTGCAAAATTACATGAGACGTAACGAGTTAAATCGAGGATTGATGTCTCTAAATAACTTTCTAGCCATGAAATACTGGTAGCTTCGCTACATATAATTATGGTTCTAACATAATTTATGACTAATTTATAATAATATAATATATAATAATATATTTCATAAATTTGTAAAGCTCTTTAAACTACAAATAAGCATTCTAAAGCGCTGACTAACAAAATATTGAAAAAATAAAAAATAAACAAACGAATAACTATTTAAGTGAAACCCAAGCGATGATCACCTGCGAAATTTTCGAAGGTTGTCTTGAAGTTGTGAAATCTGTTGATCGACAGCCACGTTTGTGTTTCCTCAACTGTAGAATTTGACGTCAATGCCTGGTGAAGGCGAGGCAGCAAGGAATGGATAGAAATAGCGCAGTGAATACAGCAAGGAGGTTACCATGACAACAAATTCCATCAGTCTTACTTGAACGATGGCAATGGCCGCCTTGCTGTGTTGATGGGAGGTTTGGGGCGAGGCACAAGAAGCAGTGCTTAGGTTCATTTGACTGAATTGAGATGAGCTGTTTCCATAGAAACAAACAAATATACGTAATGAACTGTTAGATGACAGTCTGAGACTTGCTGAGATTGCTCCCTGATTAGCTGATTAGGAGGGGCAACTGACCAGCTGACGTGGTCTTTGGGTGGAGACGTTTGAGGACTTGTCAATGGAGGGTTGTCGTCACTGAAGCAAATCTAGAAAAGCACCAGGATAGAACACTACTCATGACATGACATGACCACCTCACAAGGATTGCAACAAGCAAGGCACCACGTTGTGCAACTGATGGCACACCTGTCTGAGGACTGTGACGTCACAGGGTTGATGCAGTTGGTCCTGAATGACAACGGAGTGAGAGGTGAAGTGCCAGCTGGAGAACACATGCAAGGAGAGATGACCAATTAGACTTTGCCTACCTGCCTGTCAGGGGTCAGGGAGTCGTACTTCTGCCGTTCTGATTTCATCTTGCGATCAGCACCCTTGGGCTGCAACAAGTCAACCCCACATGTGAATGACGTGGGCAACAGCGAAACACGGTTTACAACGGGACAAATCCACGACAACTAACGCGACTCAAGCTGAGACCAGGACCAAGCTGGCCTTAGTCTCACTTGACCCATTTGAGCTAAGCCCAGAGAGACATTGGCCTGAGAACAACTATCACCTTGAAGACTTTGACTTGACAGCAGTAGCACAAACAGTCATCATTGGCATCGCATCCATTATCCGTCAAACCAGCAATATTGCACTGAAGACGCAGGATGACACCACTCTCACCGCCTATAAGAACACAAGACACAATCCACTGATAAATAAGTATTTTGGACATGCGATGAACCTAAGAATTGTACATTCAAAACACACAAAGCTTAAACAGGAGAGATTTCCGCAACCGTACCACTTTTACCCCTCGTAAAATCTGAGCTGACGCAATTGATCTAAAACAAAAGAAACCACTGTTTCAGTACAGAACGATGAATCCACAACATCTGTCCATTTGTTTCCATTGCTGTTGTTGTTGCACATACCTTAAAGTACAGCCTCGTCTCAGCACAGACATCCCATTCAAATTCATACGCATTGAAGAATGCCCCGACGGTCTTGATATTGCTCACTCCAATGCACATTGGAGCATCTAACAATGACAAATGAACAACGCTTATCAAGAAGACAGGCAGACATCAAAACAGCATCAATGTATAGCAAACAATAACTAAATATCATATAACTAACTCATACAAGTACAATCAAGCCTGTATTAGCGGCCACCTCTATCGAGCAGCCACCTCTGTATAAAGGCCATTCTTCATAGCCCCAAAATGACACTTTCTATAGAAATCAACCTGGACTGAAAGGCCACCTGTCTATAAAGGTCATTTTTCTCAGGTCCCAGAGGTGACCGTTATAGACAGGTTGCATTGCAACTGGTTGGTGGTTGACAGTCATGCAAGATCGCTTCATTGAGCATAGCAGATTATGTATAACAAAGGGGCAAATATGGACTCATCAAAAGACATCACTGCATGTCGTAGCTTTTTCTTCTTTTTGCTCACTCACCTATCTCCAGAATCTTTTCAGACGGATGGAGGGCAATCCATTCGTCAAATTTCTCTCTCTCCATAATTTGGTTTTTTCTCTCGTGGAAACCCAAGCTGATGACTGTCTAGCAGGTAAAAACAAATTAGTGGTCACGTCATCACTGAACGACAAAACAGACACAAGTACAGTCATTACAATGTAGTTTTGTTAAAACAGTATCCATGTTGGATATTAAGTGGGTTGTGATGGTAACCAATGTGATATACAAATAGCACTTGAATCAAGCATAAATGATATATAAATCTCATTGACAAATGTTCATCAATGTAGCTACAGCATCGTACAGTACAATGAGGTCTCGAATGTGCTGTTGTGAAAGTGATCTCACTTTGACTCTGGTATCCGTGCAGCCACTTCTGTTCAAACAATGCAGCAGCAATTGTAAGGACTGTCCTAGAAAAACAAACAACAACCCTGTTAATGTGATTTTGTCGTAAACTCGTTTGTTCGTGTCGTCATGGAAACGTCATGTCGTCACGTGTTGCTTGTCGTTAGTTGTTGCGTAACTTTGTTGTCACGTGGTATTTGCGAATGGTTTCGTGTTGAATGTCATGTCTCGTCTTGTTATTTGACCTCGTTAGTTAGTGTCTGTGGGTGTAGTTGTGTCCTTATTTGGTTACATTTGTCAGTCTTGTCATGTGAGTTCTTTTCATTGGCTGCTTCGCAGTCGTACGATTGTCACGTGTTTGAAGTAGCGTGTTTGTTGAATGGGGTTTGTTGCAAGTTTTGTCACTCATTCTGCGGCCGTCTTCGTGTGATGTCTTGTCTCTCCACCTTGTGATGTAAGTTATTTTGTTATTATATTTCCTTGTTAGTCAAACCTGTGTGGTTTTGATTTGTCTTGTCGTAATAAGTTCTTTGTCTTAGCCCGGTTTGAGTCATTTCGCATAGTTTATCAAAGCATTGTGCAACGTCCGACTACCAGCATTTCGCTTGTTGTCTAGATACAGTCTGACTCTCCTTAGTTTTGTCTTAGCTATAGTTTAGGGCGTTTGCACTTTGTTTCAAACCCACTATCATCACTTCATTGTAGGCCTAATGAAACCGCCTAATTCAGTAATTCTAGCTGTGAAAGGCCTTCATAATTAAAACAGACGACAGAGGTCAATTCAAAGAAACATACAACATTAATTATGGCCTTCTTAGACGGGTGGTCTTCAGTGGTAAAACGTAAGAATTGTAAGAAGTAGCAGATATCACAATTAAATGAATTTGTTGCGCCTTTGGGTCCTTTCCAAGACAGGGCAATTGATAGCTGTCAGTTTTGGAAAGAACAGCTGAAAGACACTGCTTCTACTTTATTTGGTTTGACTTATCATGCAGTTTAAAAACATATTGTAGTCAGAACTAATCAATGTTCCCAAGCTGACAGCGGATCACAGCTCACAAAATAACAAACACTCTCAAGTGTTGACTACATAAGAGGACTGACCAACTTACTGCTTACCTTGGTTCAAATACGTCAGCGTGTCTTCATTAAACTTCCTCCCAAGCGAGACCGGCGCTTTCAGAACAACCGCAAATCTGCTAGCAACAGAGGCAGTTTGAGGGAAGCAGGCAATGAAAGCAGCAAACGAATTTCAACCCCACATAATGTTGACATTAAATAAATACAATTAATGTGGAATCAAAGCTTTTTTATAAAGAATTTCAAAGGAATCACAATCTGCAGCTGGAGGTCAAAACAAGAAATAGACCTTCTGTGAAGTTGTCAAAATTAATTCAATTCAGCAAAGACATTGTTTTTCCTGGGAAAGCTGGAATTATAAAGCTTAATGATGAGAATTCATTCCAAAAGAGGAGAAAACAGCAAATAATCACGTAATGCCTTAAAGTTTACTTTTTGACCTGCTTACTTTACAATTCTACACAGCAGGCAAGACATCTACAGTACTTATACTCATGCACTTCGTGAGAAGATGAGCATAATCAGAGAATTTGAGAAGATCGTGATAAAATGGTAAGATTACAAAAGCATGGGCTTTCTCAGGAGTGTTCAAGTGTTGTGACAAGCAAAGGGAAATTTATAAAACCGAACTATGACATGAGCTTATTAGGAGATGAAAATCCTAACACTAACTAAACAAACAAGGAATATAAACAATCTCTTACAAAGAGCAAATAATAGTCGAGTTGAAGTTAAGGTTAAAGACCTTAAAGATGGTTTGAAGGTATGCAACAATAAGAAAGCTCTTCCTGCAGCCTGGGCCCATGTTTATAGGAACCAAACATACAGACGACGGTTGGAAAGACTACCGCAGCGACCTTTATAGTCATAAAGAACAAGTCAATGAATGAATACAAACAGAGGATGTTCCTGCAGTGAGATGACAAAGCACCATGAATGGAATACCTCTCATCTTCAGCTTTGCTAGCGATCATGTGCGAGGAGCTATTGAAAACATTCACAAGCATTTTGAAAGTATTGTAAATTACAACGGAAACAACATATTTTGACAGATCAGAAGACACGACTACCTTGAAGGAGCAGATTCTGTCCTCACGTCACGAAGGTTGTCAAACGGAGAATGTGACAGCCTTGCAAGCGGATCATCTTCAGTTTTGAACATGGAAAGGCTGAGGACATCGCTAAAACATCAAATGCCATCAACAAAACAAAGTTGTAAAATGAAGTGTAACAATTCAGCTGATAATTAAATTATTTTCGAAAGAAGACAATTTCTCACGCCATGTTGTACGCTTGAGGATTTGCAATTAAATCAGCCCCAAGGCCTTGCAAATCAGAAAGGTCAGCAGCCAAGCCACCATCAAGATCATCTAGTCGCCAGCTGTGAGACATCTCAACTGCAATTTCAAGCAAAATAGAACCGTGATAGAATTGATCAGGTTTCAGTCGAAACGAGACACAGAAAGTTTATGTAGCCAATATCCATTTGAACCAAAGTTGAAAGATCTCTTGTCGTGACTTATCGTGATGTCTTCTGTTTCCAAATCCCACAAGCAAGCAAACAAGGAATCACGACGACGTGCTAAATGAGCTGCGAACCACTATGAGGTCAAATGCAAACGAAAGTGCCGCTTGACACCAGCGCAACAAAATATACTAGTTGGCTTGATATAAAAATCATTTTAAAATAGTTCTCGGCTAGCTATAGCGACGCAATTTATCAGACGTAGTCTCTATACATGCGACATGAGTGTCATGAAATCGCTAAGTTATTGCTATCCGCTGAGATTAGTAAAGAGCTGGCAAAATGCGACGACCGGTTTTTCCACGTAGTAAGCTCTCTTGTGCAAACGACATGGGTTCTGTTTCTCCGCCCATTTCACATCTTTCGTTTGACAACCATTTTTGATTGATTGCGCAATAATTCTCGAACTTCAAGGCATCATAAAGGTGCTAATTCTTGCTCAAATTGAAAAACTCTTTTCACAGAAGGTATGTTCTGGATCATATCTATTGGTTTACGAAATAAAAAATTATCCGTCATAGGCACTTTAATTACTTTTACACAAAGTAATTTTGGTAGTAATTAATTATGATGCAGGAGTAAGGAATTTTACAGCTTAATTTGAAGGACGACTATTCAGTGAAGCACACGCAAGCGCGGGCGGAGACATAACCAGACACCAGTCCAAGAAAATTAAACCAAAACTTGCTCCAGCTTGGAAACTCACTCTGTGTGCTGTTGGAGGCTGTGCCCTGTGGTAAACCTAACTACACAATATGTAGGATTGGTAAACAAGGATCTGCTCCGTCCAAAAGCTTTAATTAGCTTACCCGATTTCAGAATAAATGATGATGATGATGATGAAGAATTACAACTAGGCCTACCTTGCGGCTTGCCAGTTGCCTGCCGTCTTTTTCTAATTTCACGTGGTGGCAATCAGAGACACAAACTCCAACCTTTCAATGCTTGTCTGTTTCAATATGTTGTCGAAAAGGATAAGATTGATGATTTCCAGTATTGGCACACAAACTTGATTTACTCAACTCATTGAGGTAACGGTTTGCAACTTTTCGTCAACAATTTCTTGTTTTGAAGCCATTACGAGAACGCCTCGTATTGGCGAAAGCTGCATGTTTTCATCGCGAAGCTCTGACGTCACTGGACCTCTGGACTTGACCGCTCAGTAGCAAAGCCGAAGGTATGAAGGATAAATCTATTTCTAGCGACCGCTTCCGATGGCAAGGGGAC
Organism: Calvadosia cruxmelitensis; assembly: GCA_900245855.1. Taxonomy (NCBI): domain Eukaryota; kingdom Metazoa; phylum Cnidaria; class Staurozoa; order Stauromedusae; family Kishinouyeidae; genus Calvadosia; species Calvadosia cruxmelitensis. The sequence goes on from OFHS01001081.1 coordinate 8,683, forward strand.
AACAAAATAGTGGAGCTTGTTGACACGTGACCGATTACTATACACAGATCAGTTCCCATGGAAATGGCTTCATTGGAGATTGACCATATATAGTAGACAAAAATGTCCATCAACATACTGTACGTTTGACTGAATAAGGAGACGGGCGTGGTCGATTCATCAAAGGGTGGGGTGCTTCTTGGTAGAGTACTAGTTGAATTAAAAGTGACACATTAGCATAGCATTGCCGTCGTGTCGTGTGAGTACAGCACATTTGGCCAGTATACATCCCAGTCATTCATTAGCACAGCAGATCGTGCGACAGAAGATGACATGTTGACAATGACAGACAGACAGACACATCGTGCCGCTCGTTATAAGATGGATGGAATGTGTCAATCCTTAAAGCATGTCGGAGTACGAATGAGTTCGGGCGTTTAGTTTACAGCTGCCAAGGACAACCAGCGCCACAAAGGCAGCCCTAGAGACGAATGCGGATGAATGCACGTCACGCAACGATTTACTGAAGACACCGCGCGTGCGTGTCAGAGGTCGAACACGCCTGCATCCCAGAATGCATTACAAAGAAGCTTGGTCAATTAACTTCAAAAATACGTGCTCCTTTTATTCTCTGATTCTTGTTAATTATAATTATGCAAATAGGATATACATAAAATTCCATATGGGAAATAATCGAGCTCAAATATTTTAACTTTCTCATTGCATGGCACATCGGATAAAGGGTTTTGTATTTACAACACTGGAATGTCTCTGCTCGGGAAACTTCATCTTTTCATAAGCAGTACCAAGTCAAGCGTATACTGGAAAACAGACTCCACTTGAACGATGCTTCTTACGATGTACAGTACAGTATTGGTTGGTTGCCTGCACATGCGCAGATGCCCTAAGTCATCTGAGACGAAGGCATGATGGCTGTATGGTCAGCTAGGCCATCTGTGGTTCGGTGAGTGAGTTGCAGGTCGATTGAGAATATTGCGGCATGTTTGCATGTGCTGTGGCCAGCGTTGCGTGTGTTTGCGATCCTGCAGAAGTGTCCGCTTCCCTCTCATGACCATCGCACCGCACGACACTCGCACGCCACGCCGATTACGAGGCTCTGCATATACCAAAAGTGTGGATCGTCACCAGGCTTCCTGAGGAACCATTCACGCCGCTTCCTCGTGATACATGTAGTCAGCTTCCTATTGCAAGCATTGCCTACTTTCCCGCCAGTGGCATTACAATGGATCTTGGTGAGAGTCGAAGGATGGAAGCTATCAGTTGAAGCGAACACCTGCTGGAGATCGATCTCGGACGTCTCCTCACGGCAAACATTCTCGTAGAACGAGCTACTGCTCACCCTGCGAATGAGAATGAGTCAGATCAAAGCATATGACGTAGATGTTATTAAATGTATTATTTTTCAAAGCAATCAACAAAGCGTCTAAACAGCCAACTGACGTGTGCTCTGTGGTCATGTGATCCCCTTCCGCTAGCCTCATCTTGAGTTGTTATTTGTGCCAATAGAGGTGCATGTGAGACACACTCTGTTCTTTTGTTCCGTGGGAATGTGAACATCGTTTAATTGTAAGCAATAGTTTGGAAAACATTGCCATTGTTACAGGGAGCAGGCTCCGTCTAAGCACATCACATCTGCAGGAGATCAATTCGAAGGTATCAAAAGACACAACAGCAGACGTCCTGTGATCAGGGACAGCCGTACAGGAGCACATCACCCCGCCCTTGCCCATGGCCCATAGCATGTTTCATCAGACCGTCATCTGTTTACCACGATCGAAACGAGGAGACAACAGTCCATTGGTTCATTGTCAATCAAGTTGCTCGCCTCTGTCGTGTCTACCGTTGTGTGTATCGAAATCAAAGGGAATAGTTACAAGAGCACACTGACCCCCATTGAGAGGGACATCGTTCATCACGCTTCAGTTGTCTCACATTCCAAGCAGCGTAATACCCAATAAGCGCCGCAATCACCAAATGCCACACCTATATCGTTGCCATGCGACAGATGCTGGTTCTACTGCTAATTTCAATGGCCTCAGAATCACGATATACCCGACTGCATTGCTGGTTTCCCAGCCTCGATCTACTTACTGCTGTTGCTTGTCGACATTGAGTGACCGTGATGAGGGGGGAACTGTCCCATTTCGATGACGGAAGAAGAATCTCCTGGTCAGTGCCCCAGAATGTGTGCCGGGAGCACAGTGCATCAGAAGCAACAGCAAAAGTTTGACCATGGAGACCTGGGTATAAGTAAGTCATCAACCAATCACCAGTTAGCTATAAGATAGGAAGAGTACAACACAGACAATCGTGACACGGAGGCAGTCTCGGTAAACTTACGTTATTCATTGCTTGCGCTGTGATAATTCCCGTGTCAATGCTTCGATCTTTCAAGTGAAATGGCTGACGGCAGTACTCTGGTCCCGTTAGATAGCGCCTGCTCTATTTAAACCCGCCACGGCATTGTCGATGCTACAAAGGACACCGTGGGTAGAGAAATATGTCATTGTTTCTCTTATAGCATTACGATTCGGCGGAAGATCCTCATGCGGAATGGACAAATACGGACGTTGGAATTTATCGTTGTATGTGCATCAGCGGAAGAGTGCGGAAATATATCTAGGCAATATCCCCTTTGAATCAACGAGCATGAGGCTTAGTATTAATGCTTTGTCAAGAGGACCTTTCGGGGTTGAGTAGCGCAACGCATGGATGGGAAAACGTGATGCTTTTAATTGTTTTTTAATTGATTTGATTTATTCGTCAAACATTAATTATAATAATAATTGACAGGAAGAAACTTACAGGAAATTAAAACTGCCTACGGGCACCATCTGATTTCATGTGACATATTTGCATGGCAAATACCATGACAGACAGAGGTTGTTGTTGTTGTTGCGTTTGCGGTTGTGGTTGTTTCATTCTTGATTTGATTTGATTTATTTGTGAAAATATTTCAATAATAAAGTGAAAAGTAGTAATTTTCATTGAACGGAGACTCCCTATCTCTATGGCAACTAATCCTACACAACCACTCCGCGCACGATATAAAGTGAAGGAATTGGGCGCTGATGGAATGTCGATTAGTTCCTACTTGTATTGGAATCTGGAAGGATCTCATCAGACCTTCCATCTCTGAAGCATCGTGGTCTGCAGGCCAGGTTGTTTCTCTGCGTCACGACACCTTTTAGCATTGGCTGGTTGTTTGTATACACAATTATGCCACGCACCAGCGATACAGATTGACTCGGATTTATCTAGTGTCTCCTCTTAAATGTCGCTGAAAGAGTAGGCACAAAAGACGGCTATGATAACCCACGAGCACAGTCATCCAAATCGATCGCCATAGATACTACAATCACGATGGAAAATAGCTCACATGAATCAACGAGCGAATGAATATCATTGAAACGGAGCGTTATAGGGAAGGGATCATTTTAACTCTTCCGCTTGGGATTCAGAATCAACTCAAGTACTCCCTCTTCAAATGCGAGGGCCATGTGCGCAGTAATACTCCAATCGAGATCATCTTGAGATCGAGGCTGTCTTACCCGCGTAGCCTCGTTCTTCTCTGAGCTACGTGCGCCTGCCTGAGCTCGTTTACCGCAACAATCCAACGTGGTCAACGAAAATCAATCAATTTGCAAAAGGTGGTCAGTGCGGGGGATCACTGAGTATTCGTAAGTGTATCGAAACTGTCACACCTCTGCTTGTACAATGAACATTGAAAACGGGTTGAGCAATATTAAACTACAATGATATTATGTTAATTATATTATGTTGCACTAATGATGCACACGTATGCACACATAGAAATGCTATTGCTATGGCAACAGATGTCAGCTGTATGACACTGTCGGTTCCAATCCTGCGCTATCAAATGCACGATCTGGACATGCGCATCGTTGTACCAAACTGTTGTCCATGTAAGTCGTGCTTCCATTCCAACGCACTCACACCCCACACGTGACGCATGAACGCCATTACAGTACATACAGATGGGATGCGTCTTTTCTTGTCTATTTATAAACATTGCAAATTTACATCGACACCGCAATACACAAAGATGAATAATGAAATGTTCTCGTAATGGAAATCGATCGTCATTCGTAGTTTAGAATGGATCACTGTAACGGGCAAGACAAAAGTAGCTGGGAGCACTACTTATGATTTGCCATAACTACGAGCAACGATGAGTTGACAACATCACAATTTAAGTACAGTCATGTTTTGTGTGTATTTTGGGAAAAGATGAACTGCCTTGGTCGTGCTGAGCTGCAGCGGAGCAATCCGGTTGGTTGCCAAGGAAATGCCATCTTAACTACAACACATAAAGCATGCGCACATTGTCAAGTAGGTCGATGGGGTCCTCTTTTAATATGTGGTTGACCTATGAAGCTATAAGAAGATACACAATAGCAATGGTGAATGGTGTTCATTGAACCATGATTAAACATGGCAGAGTCACATATACCTCAGGCATTCGTCTGTCAATCTCATGTTGATTGACACTCCTCATAAATCCCACCAAGAAATGTCAAGGTCACAGTGCAGCTTGACCTCTCTTAAAATTGTTATATATTAACCAAGTGGCAGGCATGCGATCATATTTGCTACTATGTACTGTATTGTGTTGAACAGGGAGCCTGAATAACTGTGCAAGTGATGGCCTTGGTATGCCAGGGGTTAGTGCTGCCATCTCGTGGCAGTACTCCCCATTCCAATCTTGTCTCCGCGATCGCTATTAATGCCATCGAAAAGCAACAATAACAGAAAGGGGACGAGCGTGAAGTCTGAGCATGTACTGTATTTCAAAACCAGCACAAAAAACCATATATAGTCACGGTTTTCAGTATAGCAAGCAACTCATTCAACTTGACCTTATCTTAACTGTAAACTAGTTATAATAATATCGTTATGGATAGTGTAGAAACCCCTTCACTTTAGTTTACTTAAGTTCAAAAATGAATGTACTGTGTTAGTTTAGTACAAATATTTTCAAAAACTAACAAAGTAATTACCTGTATTAGGTGAAATTTGAAATATATACTAACATGTTCAGTAGTAACGAAAGAGTGTAGAAAAATAAATGCTGACTGACGATGTTGTACAGTATATATTGCAACTGCGCAGCTTTCTCCAATCCATCCCACTTCTCAACAGACTATAATCCTTACTAGTCGTAATCTCTTCGCTGATTATCAATATGGTGGTACTATCATGTAATATTAGTACTGTAATATAATAATGTCCGTGGGTTCAAAGTAACCAAGATGGGAAGGCGAGGAGGTAACTCGAGACAGCGAATCAGACGTGTGTTCGTGACCTTATTCTACATTAATGTGTAAACGAGGCTAGGTTAAACATGTGTTATTATTACGTAACATAATGACGTCAGACTACAGCGAATACACAACAGCTACAAATTGTATGACGGTGCTTGGTGATGGGTTGGGGTGACAGGGTCCCCATGGTGACAGGGTCAGACACACTTTCCAGTCTCCCATCGACCAATCACAAACACCTATGGCTCAATTTGTCTGATGAGTTATGCCACGCCCTTTGCCGGCTTCGCTGATGCAATGGCGTAGTTTGCCAAATTGAGGCAAGAATTTGTATGATGCATGCCTCCAAGCCTCCAAATGAATGGCCGTCTTTGCGTTTCAATGGAATGCTTAAAATAACCTAAGTACTGTATAAGCAGATATTACACTACCGACGGGTGACCTGCGTTGCCGGGAGAAATAACAATGGGTAACATACACCATCAACACCACTATACAGATTAACTTCGAGAGAATTTGAAACGTGACTTCCAAGAATTTACCAAAGGCTTAGATCAGAAGCCCATTCTCTCAGGCACAGCAAAAGACATATAGACTTCACTTAACAATTCGAAATGCAATCGCAACGGTTTCACGGCTTGTGAAGTAACGAAAGGATAATATTATAATGAATTTTGCTCCCCGATCGACTGCACAGAAGAATGTAGGTGCTTGTGAAACATCTAGAGTCTTGATCTGGTCTTGACTAGGATCCATCCGTTTGTATAAAGAGCGTAACCTTGTGGTCTGCCTGGAAGATATTATTATTATTATTATCAACCAAACTGTCACCTGTCAAAATGGACTCAAGTCTTGATACGAAGCGCTTGTTTGTGATGTGGTGTTTCCAATAGAACTTTCATTGGCCGGATGAATGACCTCAAAAATTAACCAGTGCACCTGAGCGAGCAGCAGCAAACCGCATAAGGTCGAGAGGAAGAAAATGTCCTTGAAACCTCAGCGTGGAAAGCAACATTTGGTCTTTTCCTAAGCCGAGCTTCGAATATTTTTATATAATTACTTCTATGGTACTTTCTCTGGTCTCTGAAATTGGGCCTTCCAATGGTATACTTTTTTCTTTAAAACTAAGGAGTCTATTCCGAACAGAAACATATAATAATGCCCACAATACATCATGTCAAATCAGATCAATCTGAGCGACGTTTCTGATATTGTGGACGCTTGTTCGTCGAAGATTTAACGGACATTTAAACAAAGTGTAATCAAATCTATGAATCGTTATAGAATAAGATTTTTCTTCTCGCTTCTGTGTACGTGAGCAAACGGCATCGCTTAAGTTCCGCTAGCTTATGCAATGGGTAATGTATAATTTGAGTTTGATCCGTGCGGTAAAAATGTTCCTGTCATTGTATTTAGAGTATAGTTGAATACCGTATAGACTTTGTAAGAGTATTAAGAGCTACAACGGTGACCAGGAGGTCATAAGAGTTTGAATGCAAACACAAGAAATCGGGGACTCCAGGGAACAAGCACGAAGTACTCTTCCGAAGCGACAAGGCGTCCTTCGTACAACAGCTGCTAGACAAGTGTTCGATGAGTCCGTTCTAATCTAGTAGTTGAAGTTCTGGTCCTTGCCTTAATCAAGATAGGAAGAATCCTATTGGAAATTCAAATCATCGTTGCAGTAGCAAATTACGGGGTTCTTACAGTCCACCTTCTCCCTTGCGCATTGCTATTGTACTGTACATTGGTCCGTCGAGCCGGAGAAGCTCCGTAAAATAGATTTAAAGTAGCATATCAAATAATTCAACGTGCAAAACGAAGTAAGCAATTCTCCAGTACTCCTTTCCCTGGTCCCTGAGTAACGCAGATGCGAAGGACACGGATAAGCTAATTCAGCAATAGTTACAAGGGCGATTGGTTCACTGACTTGAAAAGCTACAACAACAATTCGCTGACCTCAAAGAACGAAACGGCAGTTTATTGACAACAATGGATGACGAGCATAAATATGAAAAGAATATAGTATTGCTAGAAAACATTTCCGACAAATGTGATGAAATGTGAGGAGGTAGATGATCATTTTGAGCTGAGAGCCGACGAATCCCCATCTGTAGCCAGTACAACTAAAGTGTCTGAAAATCTCAAAGGAATATCATCCCGAAGATGTTGTCTTAGCCCCCAAGGATGACGATAGCCCCGTTGTTGTCCCGTTTGATGCCTGGATTGACGAGATAGATCCACTAAAGACCATGACAAATGAAGCATGGATAAGACGTTGAGCGACACACTGCTATCCATGAGTGTTCGCCTTGATTAATTCTCTGGGGACCCGCATGAGTCACCTAGAGGCAAGGCAGAATTTGTTGCTCAAGCCAACCAAAAGTCAGGATGGGGAATGTTACTGTATTATGGAAGTCTTTGTCAACGATCCAACAGCATTGCTTCTAGAAGACAAGGATGGGCCCCCGGGGATGGGTCTATAGAAGGCATACGAAAGAACCTGGAAATCAGCACACTGAATGGCCAACGGAAACAAAGAAATCAAGGATGGTGCACGTCACGGTAAGATGCATGCTTGTATAACTAGACGATGCGGTTGACATCTCGAAAGCTTGGGTGAGGAAAATAAGTCTACCTTTTAATTGCCAGCCTCCGCAAGCTAAAGACATCGAAGCATATCGATACCTGCAAGGCATCCTATTGCACAACCAGTTCGGGGAAATCGAAGTTGATGGCACAAGAGACTATACCACAAAGGAGAATGGTTTCTCGACAACTACATTCCATGATGTGGCCATATTGAATTAGTTCTGATAATTATATGATTCAGATAGTAAACGCCTTGAACATTCTATTGTCTGTTAACTTGAGAATGACCAATCTCTTTGCGTATATCCCAGACATCAAAACCCAAAAACTGAGAGCGCTGATCATTTGCGATCATGATTATTCATATCCACCAATGCAATGTAAATAAAAAGGCTGAAATGAAAGTGGTCTCAATTGAGACTGAGAAGTAATGATTACAAGTAACAAGAGATGTACAGTAGTGTTCGATTCTGGAGGCATTCTTAATGGTTTTATAAAATCACTTGATAATATTCGTAATTATGAGGGGACCTCGCAACCCCGCATGGAAATCCTGGCATCAACCCCGCGATTTTCTTCTCCGCGAGGAAACCCCTTGAACCCCGCAAATAATTCCCCGCCGCAATACTGCCACTAGTGCTATTAAAAGAGTAATCAAAGCCAAGATTATCAATCCTGCAACCTATTCCCTGCTAGAAAAGAGTTGAAATGGATTACAATTGACGGTCCTGAGCTTTGAACATCGACGCGCGAGTGCGCTCGGCCTATATGCTGCAGCCAAAGGTCATCTCGGAGACTCAGAGAGAACCTTGATGTTCATACAATGAGAAAACAGTACACGGAACAAGACGTTCAACATACCAACTTTAAATCCACAAGAAACAGGAATTAGTGTTTCATAATTTATGAATCATCTCGTAATATCCTTACATCGCATTCGTTTGTTCTCATTCTATCATAGCATGACTTGTCTGCCTTTCAGCTCGAGCTTCCGATTTTGTGTTCCGCCTTTTGTCTTCTGCATGTGCAGAGGTCAAGGTAGGTCATGCGTGTGTAAGAACTTTAAGCTGCTTGGTAGGGTGTGGCTGTTCATTGTTTCATTGGTTGTGCATTGGAATATTTGATGTTAGAAGTACGTTCAATCTTTAACCTTTAAAATTTCGAAAATGGGCGAGGACTGGATCCCGACTTCTAATTAACTGATCTATTGCACCATTAAACGAAGCCATGAAGACTGTGATCGAGAAAGGCGCAGCTATCAGCTTCACTGCGCACTTGAAAATGTTGAAAGAATTAAACATTACAAACATAGAAATCATTGTCATCATTGGCTTGTCAACCATTGTATTTGTATTTCCACTCTCCTACACAAGGCATGGATTAGCTTTTGGCTTTCTTATGTTTTCCGTATCACGCAACCGCCACCACGAGCGTACTCGATAGATACTTCGACCTTTTCTGCTGAAACGTTGCTGAGTCAAATTGTAAAGCTGAGTCATGCTTAAAGCCGAGATGAGCTTGTCTGTGTGTCTGTAACTTCCTTATAAGTGATCAAATTTGCCACGTTAGTAGACATCTCAGGCTAACCTTGAAGGCAATCTTGTAATTTACGAGGGCGGATGACGGACGGAAGAAAGCACTGAACTTCCGCAAGCCAAACGAGTTAGAAAATTCTGCTGCATTTCGGGCTGATTTCCTGATTTAATCTTAAATTTTGTTGTATCAAAAAAACCAAAACCCCAAAAAATGAACCCAGCTAAAGCCCAATTGATAACACTTGGCAATTCATCCACTTCCACAGTATCAATTGAAATGGGAGGAGCTGCTATCCAACAGCACGAATTACAACGCGCACGTAAGCAAAGTCTGTCAAGCAGTAACTGGAAAGGCTTGCGCAATGGCTAAAATACGAACTTTCTTTCCTTTCAAAACAAAGGTGGCAATGGTAAAAACATTCATCCTGCCTCAGCTAGAATATGCCAACATCCTTCATTGCGGACTAAGCAAAGGAACACAAGAGAATGGACAAATGCCTTGGGAGGAGCGCGCGGCTCATGTTGGGGCTCAGTAATTCGAGACCTATACTAGAAGCTCATCAAGAGGAGACTTCGCAATCTGTAAATTCAAAACTGCCTACAGGAAAATCTCATTCTGCGTTCAAGCTGCTCGTCTCTATAACCATCTCCTAGCCTCTCATGACGAGATTTTAATCACTGCCAAGAAGTCAAATTTTAACAAACCCATCCAACAAATTGATCTGTGTTCCCTTTTTGACTCCTTCCTTTAACATATCATGTACACAATCTTCGCTGTATCTATTTTATTCTGTCATATATAGTTAATTGCTCGCCATTCTGTGAAATGTACCCAAGAGGTAACTGTACTATGCACATGTATATTACAGTAGAATGTGAGGATAAATAAATATAATGATGATGATGATGATGATGATGATGAATCTTTGTGCGCCCTTGAGGTGTTCATATAATCACCAGATTCGAAACTTTTAACGGATTGTAAAATTAGTGTACGTAAAGAATTCTCTCTGTCACATTTTCTTCGAGAAGTTTGCAATGCGAACGATCTAAAGCATTTCGTCCATGCTCTCATGAGTTCTGGAAGACCATTGATGGAGTACGCCAATCCTGTGTACAATTAGTACCATAAATTAGACATCGAATAACTGGAGAAAAAAACACACAGAAATTTGTAGCCGGAACAGTGTTTGCTTGCAGTATTCCAGACAGTGCAGAATACGCTTATTATGTGACGTCTTATTTAGCGAATCTTGAACTTCAAACTCTAGAGCATGACGCACCACCGCACACTGCAAATGTCCAGCATTCTTTCTTTCAAGAGGCATTGAGAAGTAAAACAACACGCTGTTAAGATAAAAACTGAGACAATTTAAAAAGGAATTGGACAAGTGTAATTTGTAATAAATTATAGATTAAGCATTACCTTGGCCGGAAAAGTACAGGTAATAATAATCTGGAAATTGTTTGAAAAATAAGAAATTTGTTTCCTTTACTTTGTAATGAGACAATTATCATCATCATCATCATCTTTTATTCAGATACCATATAAGCCCTTTATGGGCTTTTTTTCAATGGGCTGATACATAATAAAATCAAGAGAATACTGGTAAACTGTTTACAATATATAAACATATATACTTTTTTTTCTTCTTTTTTCTTTCTTTTTTCAAGTAGTAGAGATTAGATAAATTAAACATAACTTTTTGAAGGCCAATCTGTCAGCAGTTTCCTTCATCAAGACAACACTGGAGCTCTCGCATCACTGATATAACAAAGACCAACATGAACTCCTTGGCAACTCAGCCAGTTCTCCATGTCGTAGGATCTACAACGTGCAGCTTGCTTTCTCTCAGTTAAAACTGATTCACGGCGGAAACTAATGTCGTCGACAGCAACAAAAATTAGATTGCTGAAGTCGCAATCTATTCCAATAAATAAGTCTTTATCGAACCCATGCTGCTACAGTCAAATCTGTACTAGCGGCCACCTCTGTAGAGCAACCACCTGCGGTATAAAGGCCACTCTTTAAAACCCCAAAACGACACTTTCCATAGAAACCAATCTGGACAGAAAAGTCACCTGTCTATAAGGTCATTTTACTCAGGTCCCAAAGGTGACCGTTATAGGCAGGTTTCACTCTATCATGCAATTCCAGTGTGCAACTCTCTTCCTGATGACGTAGTTACCGAAGGCTCTTTGCATTTGCAAGTTTTGCAAATGTTATTAGGCTGCATGTTAAGTGTGAGTATTATTATACTTTCTTGTTCTTTTACATATTTTTGACAAATAAACCAAACTCAAATAGAACAAAAGCAAGCATACTTCCAAATGAAGCAAATGAAAATTTGATTGTTGCTATGGTAGCGCAGGATTAAATTGGGAGAAATTACAAAACGACCAGCGTCTAGTGCTGTTGTCATAATTCTTCGACGTAGGACGCTGGAAAGATTCCGACCCTGCCGTCGAGTTCGCCTTCCCACCATCCATCGTCCAGCCGAGCTGTGATAGTGATGACGTCATTTTCGGCAATCGTCAGTTCGTCGTCTCTCGCAGCGATGTATTCGTAATTGGCACGACATCGATTCACCATGGAGTACTCTGCAAAAAGGAGACGCAATGCTTGAAAGAGGACACTTCATCGCAGCCGTGCAAAACCCGTCTCCAGACCCCTGTCAACCTTACCTGGTGGAGCCTCGTCTTCAAAACCAACGTCGTCGAAATCATCATCGATATCTAACGCAACAACAGAATGAAACACATTACAAGTGACGCCATGACGCCCTGGTTTCAAGAGCAACGAAGCCATATTCATTCCGAATGACGCCTGCCTACCTTGGGCGTGGCCATAGCCACCATAAGAATAGTCCGGCTCATCGTCATCATCAATGCGAGACAGAGCCTCGTACAGCTGCTCCATGGGAACACGCAGCACTGTCGTCAACACGCCCTGCAGCATAGGCAAACGGCACCAGCAAAACGAGTGTTGTCAATATCCGAGCCGCCAAGCCAAGACTAAGTCAAAGACCCGTCCAGTGCTCACCATTTTGTCTTTCGATTCGCTAATGTACGAGGCCAGGTGATTCTCTGGCGCTTGCATGCCTTCGAGCGAGGCTAGGCTCCGTGCAACATTGAAACAGCTCGCATCGAGACAATCAATCACTGCATTCGCCTGCAAACAACAACAATAACAACACGTCAAGCATATTATGCCACCAGTGGGGAATCCCCCATCACACGTCATTAGTACCCAGGGCTTGACTGACTGACTGACGTGAGTGAGTTGCGTCGAGACGTCGTTCTTGTTGCTGCTGTCGCTGAACGTCGGCGTCTCATGGTAAACAGACGACAACTTCGAAAGACCTGAACGACACCAAATGACGAATTGTATTCAATCAGACATCTTTTCAAGCAGCACAGCCATTTACAAACGCCGAGAGGCAATTGTTTACCTGANACCGCGCTCGCTTTTCTGATTTGTAAACTTTCGATAATTCCTCTAGTTTAAGTTCCAGTGCCACCTTGCGCCTTTGGTTCTCCATTGCGTTCGCCGTGTCGCCCTCCTGAAATCAGACAGTCACCATGACAGCAACGAACCAACCATCGCTCTTGACAACGGAGACGCGTAAAATGAAACTCACGAAGCAGTCAAAGATGACTTGCTCCGCTGGCTGTCGGACCGAGCCACGCGTCTCAATCAGACACGTGACGTCACTCTCCGCGTTAATTAACGTCAAGACATCGCTCAAGTCAGTGCGACACTGAAACGCAAAACAACACAACATCAACAACAAAACCCCCAATTCATTATGGCCACAGAGCAAGACTGATTGCAGACGACAATCAACGATAGATCTTGTTCCTTCTGTAGCATTTCCTTATTCAACTTAAGAGCCAAATTAATAGGTCATGGCTGCCATGTTACCTTGCTCAGTTTGGGTGCAGTTTCGTCGAGCAGTTCGCAGTAGAGCAGCAACATTTTCTTGAGGTGGGTCGTCCTCTCTTCTTCCAGCGACTGAATGACCTGACAACAACAACAACAACAAGAACAATCATATGGCAAGTGCCACGTCATCTCGAGCGCAGTGACCACGGTCGACGCAACGCGACAACGCACCGCACAGCAGTTGGAAAGTGACGCGTCGAGATTCAGTCTCGATCGTTCAGC
>OFHS01001082.1:0-13278 GCA_900245855.1 Calvadosia cruxmelitensis
CACCCTAACACCCCGCGTGTTGGTATCACGCAATCCAAACACGCCTGAGCGTGTGGTAACCCTTTATAGACAGCCTTTGCACTGTGTCCACGATACAACGATAAAGTCCACTGACAGGAGAGTGATTATTTATAGACAGCCTTTGCACTGTGTCCACGATACAACGATAAAGTCCACTGGCAGAAGACTCCTTCCAATTTTGTGGCGTCAGCCGTAAATGCTATTAAGTCGATTTCAAAGACAAGTTAGCTTTTCTCGCATTGTTGACGATGGAAAGCTTTCTTGAGCAGAGGAAAGCTAATTTTAGGAATACCATATGCAGGAAGTAAGCTTTTGTTATCTAGTTATCCGTGTCTTTTGGGAATTTCAGTTCTCTTGCCTGATTTCTTGAGGTTATTCTGTAGGCCATGCTTTGCTGACTTTCGACACACAAAGTTCTAACTGACATATTTTCACTCGCTTTCGTTGCAACTTTACCTCCAGATAATTTGCCGTATTTAGCTTGAATGTGAAGACTATGTTCTTGAAACAACCTGTTTCTGTTACGTTTTAATTGAATAGCAAGCTGAATTCAAAACAGATGGCGTTGAGCATGTAAACTTGCTGGCAACCCGGTATCAAAACTCTGTCCACAACTTCACGAATAGTAACAGCAATAATTTTGTCAAAATACAGTGTAACTCGGTTAATATCACACCCTCGGGGAAATTGTAAAACGCGATATTATCCGAGTCGTGACAATAACCGAGTCTCAAACTCAGACCTCTAATTTTGCTGGAACTGCTCGAACAATAACAAAAAGCGGACCATAGAACAGCAAATTCTGTATCCAAATCAAACAGAGCTATTACGTAGAGATTTAAGCAACACAAGACTCATTGCCTTTGATTTGTCATGCTCAATCAGGTAAACAAAATGAAAAACACTTCATCAACTTTTCCTTTCACGACAATTACGGCGTCTGTAAATTCAAGCAAGGCAACAAATCACGGAAAGCGTGACAATAAGCGAGTGTGAACATGAAAATCCTTTGGAAATCCGTGATAATAACCGAGATGTGACAATATCCGAGGTGATATTAACAAAGTAGAATAAGAGAAAAGCTTAGGGACTGGCAAGTGGAATTTCACTTTCTGTGACAATAACCGAGACGTGATAATATCCGAGGTGAAATTAACCAAGTTATACTGTTGTAGGATATGTTGTTGTAGACGTTGATTGAATGAATAGGCAAGTGGATGATGTTGTAGATATATAATTGTGGCAGATACGACGGAGGGTAGCCAGCCCATCCGAAGGCTCGAGAGTACAGATTGCAAGAGAGCGACATTACGAAATACAAGACATTTATAGCGACTGACGGAGGGCGCTGATTGGCGGTCTGTGTTGTGACGTAAATGCTTGATGAGACCGCCACACTACTCCCCCGCCAGTGCTGAGCACGATACAAGTGAGAGGAATAAAATATATGGAATAAACAGATTGAGTAAAAACATTGAATAAAATAAGTAAAGTTCAGTAATACTTCAGCTTGAATGGCAACAGCGAGCATCTAGTGGCGAACAACGGTCGAACCATCAGGAGCTGGCGTCTTTGTGTGTAGCTGTGAAGTGGTGAGGTCGAGGAGACAGAGAACAGCAGGAGCACGTGGTTGCGAAACAACAAAGATGGCGGACGGCGGACAACGATGACGAGCGACGAAACAGTGAAGAAATAACGATGAGCAGCGACGAATTGAGTATTGGAAAGTTGCGAATACCAACCTGGCATGGCAAAGAGGGACGAACAACGATATCCCTCGTCTGCAGGCNTTACGAAATACAAGACATTTATAGCGACTGACGGAGGGCGCTGATTGGCGGTCTGTGTTGTGACGTAAATGCTTGATGAGACCGCCACACTGTAAATAGCATTCTACAATAAAAATTCCATTTACACTTTGCCTGCAAGTGCACATAATGCATACTTACCAATTCCTGGAAACGGTAGATAGTGGATTTAGCTGTGACTCCATGTAGTTCTTCTACGGCAATTGTTATATATAACAAACTAAACATATATTACAGTCATCTATTCCCGCATCTCACAAAAGAGACATATACACCATTAGGATAAAATGCAAAGGTCAGTGTGTTTGTCACATTTGCGCTACTCACTTGCAAGACAATTCGGTACTTGAAGTCTGGGAAGGTTTTGTCGCATTTCTCACATCTCCAGTTGCCATTGCTCTCAATCACCTTTTTGTTGCAATCTTTGGTTGGACAAGCCTGCAAACATATCGCTTTAATTATCATGCACTACACAGTCTCGCTTTCATCCACGTGGTCTCACTTTCATTCATGTGGTCTGGTTACTGTAAGTCGCATTCATTTGTACTGTCTGTGACCAATTTTATAGTTTGGTTTTAACTACTGCCTGCATGCAGCTTTATCTCTCACACAGCCACTCTTGTGCAGCACAGTAAAGTAAGTACTGTATATTTCTGTATGTAAGCCAAATTTCTAGCACCAAACTACTTGTCTATTTGTCTTAAAATGCCACCTCGGCTTATGCACAAGCTCTACTTCAAAGAAGAACAGTAAGACAATTACCGAGGATTTAAGTGTAAATATTAGGGGTCTGCTGATACACAAGATCGGCATATACACGGAAATATACAACAGTTACTTTAGAAATTTTTTTTTTAAGTAATTTTTTCTGGTAGCATTTTTCGAGTAACTAGTTACTTTTCAGTGTCCATCTCAGCATTTTCCCCCCAAAACATGCCTCATTGCATTTAAACTTTGCAAGGCAAAACCATTAACAGACAAATCCTGAAGTCTCAAAGTTAAGTATGTTCCAAACACAATACAATAGAGGTACCTTACTGAAATTGCCATTCTTAACAACAAGGTAAACGTACAGCAAATACTAAATTTATTAAAATAGTTGCTTAAATTGCAGCATTCACAATTAACTGTGTTACATAGCAACAGCTGGTCTAAACAATCCTCCTTAACTCAACAAAACCACTGATGTGTTTTCTATCAAAAGACTCTGTTTCACAGTAACCTCAATTTTAGTTTAATCCCTATATAATGGGCCAATAAGATCATATGTGCTTGTGGATATAACATGCACAATTGGAGCCCCAAGGTTAATAACATGTAAACAGAACATACATTGTATAAGCAGCTGTCTTTCTTCAACGATAATATGACAGGTCGAAGTTGGAAATAGTCAGCCTACCGACAAAAAGACACGTGGGATAATAATTAAGCGAGAGCAGAACAGTGCAAATACAAATCAGAACACTCTGTCAGATCTATAGAAAACCAATCACAGTTGGTTTACCAAAAAAGTGGCCTGGTTGGTTGACCAAAGTAGTGCTCTGGTTTGGTTGACCAAAATAGTAGTCTGTTACAAATTGGTACATATTACAGTGAAACCTGTCTATAATGGTCACCTTTGGGACCCGAGGAAAATGACCTTTATATACAGGTGGTATTTCTGTCCAGGTTGTATTCTATAGAAAATGTCATTTTGGGGTTGTGAAGAGTGGCCTTTATACACAGGGGGCTGCTCAATAGAGGTGGCCACTAATACAGGTTTGACTGTATCTGGAATGTATTTGAACTAAGCAACTTTGGTATATGCGTAGAATACATTAAAAAACACAATCACGCGCTGTTGTGTGACGTAGCTTAAGGAAGTGTCAGGTGTTAATTTGGAGTCCTAAGCAGTCATGATGCATGTTCCCTGCTGTTAAAAACTCCTTTATTAAAATTAAGCCATTTCATAATACTGAATAATACCAACAGAGAGTGCTCTCAAAGCAGAATCACAGCTGCAAAACGTATACTGTAAAACATATCTTTAAAGGTAACTGGGAGTAAGAGTTCTCCTTCGCCGGTCGTATGCGATTCCACAGAAAATATATGATGATGATAGTGCAACTGCATTACATTTCTGCGCGTTCTACCAATCATTATTCACATGTATAAACATGTGAACAGAAGAAGTAAGTCAGCCACATACCTTGTCGCCCATTCCGAGTCCCTCAGATTTGATTTGTGCAATTGTCTTAAACTTTGAAGATCCACCACCTGTAAAACAGTAAACATTGCACTATAGAAGGTCCAGTCTTATCGAGAATAAAAAGAGCAAGAAGGGTTCAAATCAATACAAATGATTATGTCCTTTGATAACCTTGCAAATACTGCATCATTCTGATAAGTCGGCCCAAATTACACGGCCAATTGCTATAAAAACCTACACTATGCTCAAATATGGAGGCCAATGTTCACAGAAAAGCTAAATTGCAAGCCCAAATTGTGAGACCAATTTTATAACAGGTTACATAATAAATCGCAACAAAGACAAGTCCATTTCCATAAAAATAACCACAAGGTCATAACAGACACACACATGATACAGAGTCTGTGATGATGTGTCCTATTCTCTTTCCTCGTCTAAATGCAACATTCGGCACTAAATTATTACCTTCATTTCGTTGACCAGACAACGATTCCATTGTTTTGTCTTTACCAACTTTGTCATACCTTCAAAATAATTGAGTATAAATTGTGCTGGTAATGATATTCTTCCATCTTGAAAGCAAGCCGAAACATGCAATCTTCCGGGCGCACCATCAGATTACTATTTTTATACACAACTGCACTTTAGTCTACTTTAGCAACGCTTGAAACCGGAAGGTGCACACCCAATATTAGCAACACTAGTTCCTATTTTATTGAACTTAGTTGACAGCATGTATAAGTCTGTAAGTTTGCTTAAACTCTCAACACAACGCAAGAACACCCAATTAGACGCTCTTATTCACACTGCTGTATTTGACAACCCAATTAAACAACATTCTGAATCACAGCGGGAATCCCTGAAATGTAGCACGAGGTGCAATTAATCATCACCACAAAGTCAAACTCCCATGCACAGTCGGATTCGTTTATTGGATTGCCATACATATAATCGGACCAGCTGCTCTATCAGACCAAACATGCCAAGACGTAATCACTTCACCGCAACATTTGACCTACGGATAATTGGCCCAGCCGCTTAATTGGTCTAAATGACAACCTCCCAGTGTGGTCCGATCAAGCAGATTCAACTATACAGTTGAAATAATCGATCAACTCTGCCCCATTCTTCTTGTCAATTAGCCTTTCTATTTATGTTATAGTCGACACAATTATGGAAATGCAAACTCTGAGCAGGTGGAACATCTTATTGCTTCATCATTGAATGCAAAATATCTGAAGTGACGTTATTTCGACATATAATTCCAGTGACACATTTCGGCAATCAGTAAAACAAACATGGCTAGCATTCGACAATACTGTGCATTATTAGTCAACTGCCATTTTAAACTACAACACATGACAGTGAAGTAAAAAATAATAATGTGCATTTTGATAGACAAGAGTGCAATAATATTTTCAGTTTTTCAAGTTCAAACTGAAAAGATTCAATTAAAATAAAATAAATTAGTGCAAATAAATCAAATTGATTATGTGTGTATGTTTTGGTGTTTTTCCTTGCCTGATGTAGCTAACTGTCATTTGTGGGAAAAGTTTATTGATGCATGTGTTGCAAAAAGAGGATAGGGCTGTTCAGATGAACAGTTCCGTCCCAAAACCAAAATTGAAAAGGCAATATATGTCAACTGAGGTGTCACACAATACTCAAAATTCTAGCATAAAACAGCCTGGTTGCTCCGGGTTGTTCAACACAAACTGTTACATACTGTAATGTGAAATAAATCCTCCATGTGTGGACACTAATAGGTCACTATAATTACCATCCTCGTAGTGTGTGAGCTTCTTCAATGTCGGGATTGATGTGAAAGACGCTTGATCCAAGGACAGACAACGATCGACCTGGTAATTCAACAGAGATCATTGGACAAAATTCTAAAAAAATGCTAGCAGGATGAACTCTTCGCACGAGGCAGTGTTAATTAAAGAGTGGCATATGGCACTCTCCGCTGGTCACCCCCCACTGTCTGCAGCAATCACAATCAATAATATATTTACTTTTAAGAAAGCAGGTGATACATATTGTTACATCCAAGCGCACATGATTTGTAGTCTATAGATGCATCATTTCAGCTTTCCATGGAATGTTTGACAATTTAACAAAATGTAGGCCTATAGAAAGAAATTAGATATATGTAGTAGAAACAGACTTGGGCACCCAGGCGAATTCACTTGTATGCGAGTGGCAGTCGCGAGAGGTCTTTCACAATTATCACTTGCACAATTGGCACTCACTACTGGTATTCACAACCGCTGTTTTTCACTTGCACTTGTACTTGACCTTCAAATAATGAACTTTTTGGCATGTTTATTGCATTTTGCCAACACTGCAATGTTTGAGATACTTGGTGTCTTCCAGTGGTCCTGCAAGAAAGCTATTGTCTGACCTCTGTCGAGGTTGCTTTGAAGTCAAAATACAAAGTGCACATTATCATTTTCCGTGAAAACCTGCTGCTTCCTGCTTTCCGTGATCTATCTGACCATTTGACCATGCTTCGGTAGACAACAAATTGTGTTATTAAGAGCTCAAATCGACGGTCTATCTAGAATTAGCTGAACTGAAGCACATATTGCTTGATGATTGATTGGTTGATGTTGCCCTCTCAACAGTATAACGTTTCATAGAGTGCCCTCTGCAAGAGACATGAACGCTGTAGTCACAGTTAAATACGATTTAGAACAATCAGTGACGTTTACGGTTTTTACAGAAAGTGGCAAAACTGGATCAATTGCCGATCTGTAGCCGATCTGTACATTTCTGTTGATAATAGGAAATCACTCCTGTTCAAATCAGTTTGGTTTACGCAATATTTTATATTTTGAGTTATAATAAGATGTGACTTTGACATGTTGCACTCCGTGGAGGAAATCAGTGAGGCTTCATAATGCATCTGAGACGAATTTATCGTTCTTGTACAAGCAGTGTCTCACTGCTATAGAGACGAGACAGCTGATAGTTTTGCAGTATAGTTCATGACGAAACCTTTTCTATTCAATCAGCATTCGTGAAGCTGTCAATTTACCGCTCTAGCAGAAATTTCTTTAACGGGCAAACTTTTTTGATATTGTTGCTGCTTCCGTTGAACTTGAACGTCATAACTTTTGCCAAAATGGAGATTAGATTTTAAAACGGGAATAAATTAATGTACCCTTTGATTTAACAATCTGGCACTTACGCTTGTACTCATAGACAAATTTCATGTGTTTTTTCCACTCGTACTTGCACTCGCAGACGTCTCACTCGCCACTCATACTTGTGGAAAATTTAAACTAGCACTCGTATTTGTACTCAGGGGTTTTCTCAAAAGGAACACGTCTGCGTAGCAAATCAGAACTATAGCAAAGTTATTCATATGTCATTCCCAACTAGCGACTGGATGATCTTCTACATTCAAATCAACAGCCATTCAATCAAATCACATTGGTCAACCGTGTTTTAGTCAGTTTTAGTGGTTGGATCAATACTGCAAAACTTTACATTACATTACAGATCAAAAGCAAAATCATTTCATCAAGATGCGTAAACTGTCAAGCTACGGCTTAAAGAAATTGACCATGTTTACAATAGGAGCAATTCATGATGGAGAAATAAATAGAACTAAAGTACATTACTAAAGGCACTGGTATATAAGGGTTAAAAACTATGGCAAAAGGAAACAAACATGCAATTAGCATGAAACACGCTTGCCGTGCGTCACATTCATGTGTAACAGGGCATATAGCATCTGACACTTACATTTGACAAAGACATACTTACCCCCAAAGTCGGACACCTTGACACCTTTGATAGCAACAACAGGATTGTTGTTGGCATACTGGTCAAAGTTCTCAGCCTGAAAGAACAAGAAAACATGCACCCAAGACTACATTTCTTCAGATATCGGTGAAAATTCTCATCTATCGCAGCGGGTTGCAAAGCAGATACATTCATTGAAACTTTAACCTTGATAACAGACACAACTCAATTTTTACATTTAAGCAATTGTTTACACTCCCGACAGAAATCACATTTGTTCTTTAAGTGATACAGGCAGGTGGGTTGAGAAAAATAGTCTGTAATACACACCTCAGAGCCCCAGATAGTCGCAGTGACACATTTTTCTGACCGATCAACCAGAGTTAGGTCACGCTTCGACACCTACAACAAATAAAAAATATGTCTTTCCAATAATACAGTACAGCAAATGCCAGTAGGACATGCAGCTTGGACACTGTTGCTTCCCTATGGTGGTGCGGGAGTTTTTGTACCGCGCGGTGCTGCACAATTACCACCAGTGTAGAGGTGGTTCGAAGCATCGATTCAATAGTACCAGACAAGTGAGCCACTCCATTTAACAAGGGTTATGAAACTCATAAAATTCCAATAATGTACCTCGACTGTTCATCCAAAACATTATCTCTGCCTCCAAGTGCAGCAGCAAAAAAGTAATGTCATTACACTGGCGAGTGTTTTACTATTAGAAATCAGAACACTAAATTCTCACCTAACAATAAACATTCATAGACAAAATCATTTGAATTCAGCTAATTATTGAAAGTATCACTTGGAAATGCATAAAATCAGCTAATTTGTTGTTATCATAAGGATACTAAACACAATAAATCACCTGTTTATTTGTTGCCCTTGTGGTGATCTGCGTCGTTTCTGCTGCTGATTTCACAATCCCAAGAACATCTTTCAAAAATAAATAAAACAATAAATTCAAAAGAGAGCAAAGAGCATCAGAGTCATTAATGCAAAGCCCTTAAACCGTGAAGTACAACATCCAGTTAAAAATTCAGAATATTACAAATTCCGAGATACTGTACGGTATTTTAAAACCACATATATTTCAGTTAACTTGAAGCAGAATCAGAAAGTGAGATTAAACATGTTATGAAGACAACCAAGTCAAAAGAGATTACACAGAAATGTGTAAGTTTGTGGGATCTTAAAGGGTGTGACATCATTGCTATGATTTATGGGGATAAGTTTAAATGGCTACCTAGTGTGCAGCTTACAGTGTGTGTCTATTGCTTTAAATGTACACACATTTTGTCCTCAAACGGAATACGGATGGTTTTTTATTATATCTGATTTTAAAACAAACATCATGAATGGTATGTCTGATGTCAATAGATGTTGTGAAACGTTTCCTATAATGTTCCCTCATCACTTAGTCAGCATGTTCTTGTCCTTACAAACATTATGCGTTGTGCAGGGCCATTTTATTCAGCGGGCATTCAAAGCACATACTTTAGGCCCTCAGTTTAGATATGCATTTTTAATGACAATTTTCAACACTCTAATGTACATTATCTAGAATGTCAAAAATGACTTCAGTCCCAGAATGACACTGCATTAACGCCTCCTACTTTGCTGGGAGCAAGCGG
Source organism: Calvadosia cruxmelitensis (assembly GCA_900245855.1). Taxonomy (NCBI): domain Eukaryota; kingdom Metazoa; phylum Cnidaria; class Staurozoa; order Stauromedusae; family Kishinouyeidae; genus Calvadosia; species Calvadosia cruxmelitensis. The sequence goes on from OFHS01001082.1 coordinate 9,408, forward strand.
AAAGGCAAATTGTTTTCTGGAATGGCAAGTAATGAAATTATTAACAGATTGCACATTTCAGAATATGCAACCATCTAAGAGAGGTATTAGGCCCCCAAGGAACAATGTGTTAGGCCCTCTTAACTCTTAAAGATAGCCCTGGTGTTGTGCAAATACAGTGAAACCTGTTTATAATGGTCGCCTTTAGGACCCGAGGAAAATAACTTTTTTAGACAGGTGGCTTTTCTGTCCAGGCTGATTTCTATAAAAAGCATCATATTTGGGGTTTATATCGAGCGGCCTTACACAGGTGACCGCTAATACAGGTTTGATTGTGTCAAGAAAGTCCATGTGAGCAGAATAAAGAAGGCTGACATCTGTCTCTTTCGTTGTGATGATGCAGTACATTGTTCTAATTTAATAATTCCCTGCTGCCAACCATGTCATTCATTATCATCACCATCATCATCATTTATTCCAGTATTCAGTGAGCTAATACAGTAAAACCTGTCTATAACGCTCACCTCTGGGACATGAGGAAAATGACCTTATAGATAGGTGGCATTTCTGTTCAGGTTGGTTTCTATAGAAAGTGTCATTTTAGGTTATGAAGAGTGGCATTTATACACAGGTGGATGCTCTATAGAGGTGGCCGCTAAGACAAGTCTGACTGTATGGAGCAGAATAAGCTACCGATTGACAACACACATCTTTTAAGCCAAGATAGGTCAACCTCCTTAATTCTGTTCATTAGACTCAAGAAGGCTCACCAAAAAAAGAAAATATATCTCGATAGCAAAGGAATTTGATACTACAAGTATCACACTCAGTTATCGCCACGCGTAAATAACAGTCATGTGAAATGCATTCCTCCCTATCTCCATTTTACCCAATGTTGATTACGTAAAACAGCGCTCAAAGGCAGTTCCTTTGACTTACACCGTCTGCAGACTGCAGTACATTTGCTAGAACTCAATATTATTGTTCAACAAATGGATATGTACAACATAAACATTTTCCCAACTCACCAACAAGCGCATCCTTGTTCTTGTTTTCCAATTCTGATATTTGCACAAAATCAAACTGAATCTTTGGCAAATCAACTTTGTCAGAGCACTGAAATATAACACGAAGGAGTAACATAATCCATTCTATAAGAATGATGTATAATGACAATCATAATGATTGTTATAACTGCCGCAAAGTAGCCTGGGACTGATGTAAACACAGACTACAGTATTCCAGGGAGTGTAAGTCGAATATTAAAAGTCTTAAATTTTGGCTAAACTAGGATGCGGCTTAAAAACCTAAACTGTTTTGCTAGACTTAAATTCTCTTCATTCTCATTTTTTTGTTGCTAAATCGGGGTGCACCATTACATGGGAGCAACCTACATCCTCCGGAATACAACAAGATGAGCTCAGTAATTTTCCTCGTCATCACTTCTTATAATGTTTGCTCATTCTAAGCTATTACCTAGTCTGAGCTGCTTTGCAGCTTTGGCCAGAGTATTATTCTGTTCATTGTTTCTCAGCTCATCCACGGCTTCCAAGAGACTGAAATCGAATCCTTTCTAACCATTTGAGCACAACGGTTTAATAAGTAAATACAGCAAATTCGAGGTATCCATTCCACAGTGATTAATTTATTAAACTTGCAAAGAACATTGTTCGGCTTCAAGGCATTGTCCTGGTATGAGCAATGGCGCTAGGTAATGGGATCGAAAACCGTGCACAACCAAGGCCTTATTACTTGCTAATGAGTCTGTAGTAGGTGCCCAACTTTGAACAAACATAGCGTACATAAAATCACAAATACAAACTAAGACTACCTTAATATAGTACATTCACGGTGGATTTTATAAGTGCTGACCAGTGCTGGGAAAATTACTTCTTAAAAGTTTAGAGTTATCAATCAATCGATCTCCAGAGCAAAGTCGACTAATGATCAATTAACTGACAATGGATGTTCAAAGTAATCAATCAATCGATCTCCAGAGCAAAGTCGACTAATGATCAATTAACTGACAAATGGATGTGCAAAGTAATCAATCAATCGATTTCCAGAGTAAAGTCGACCAATGATCAACTAACTGACAATTGTTTTGCATCTCTAGTAAAAGCTAAGGAAATCATCAGTATTCAAGAATTCTGCGGAAATGTTAAATCGGCAAACAGTTTATGTTTTGAAGGTCACCTTTGTATTGCAGTTATAATTATGCATAACAGTCTTACAGTGCAAGTTGCTTTCTTGGCATGAAATCTACAATGCCAGTGATCATCGCAATAGTGTCAATTTATCAAATGTAGAATCAACATACTTCCTCAACGATTGTATCATTGGTAAATTGCATCTCATAGTCATTCTTCAGTGTAGAGTATTGCTTATTGGCTGTTCTCAGTGTACACTTTGATATGTAGTAGATCTATAAGAAGACAACGTAAAACAATAATTACATGATCGTTAATCACATCACATGAAAAGAAATTCAAAGCAAAATCAGTATGGAAGATGGTTTACAGTGAAACCTGTCTATAATGGTCGCCTTTGGGACCCGAGGAAAATGGCCTTTATAGACAAGTGGTCTTTCTGTCCAGGTTGATTTCTATAGAAAGTATCATTTTCGGGTTATCAAGAGTGACCTTTATACACAGGTGAATGCTCTTTAGCGGTGGCCGCTAATACCGGTTTGACTGTAATATTAAGACAGGGATCGTACATTCATTGGACACAACGCCTGGATAACATCTTTAATAAAATTCAACAAATATATGATACCCAAAGATGATGTCATATTTAAACTTGACTTTGCAAAACGGAGAAGTAGCATTAGCTATATTTTACCAAGTATCTAGCACTCACCTTGTCTTTTTCAATGACATCGTAATATTTGTCAACCATGTTGTTGAAGGCCGTGGCTCGTATTTCGCCCTGGAAGGATTAATATAATACTTCAGGAAAACAAGTCACCTGATAATTGAAGAACACATTGGATGTTATACATTACTAAAATATCAGGTACGTGCCAAAATTATTGACTAGATTCAAGTCCAACATGTATTTAAAACAGGTATGTGCCAAAGTTATCTACTTAGACCTCAAGTCCAACAGTAATTTTAATGCAGTTAAATATAATATAAATGCGGTCAAAACTCTTGCCATAGAATCTGCGGGCCATGAGGTTATAGTCGAGGATTGTCTGACTGTGGCGCAGCTTGCTTTCTGGGGGTATGTCATCAGATGAGCATTCTTGCAGTTGGTGATGAGATAAATAGCATTGTCTTACATTTCCTGCCAATAAGGTTACTTAATCTTACCAAATAATTACCATATGAATGGGAATTAATTAGAAATCACGCAAAATAATAGAAAATAGTTTTACCGTTTCATCTAGTAAATCAATATTGAACAGTTTTCCTTCGCCTTTAGAGTTGCTCCAGTGTCTGATTGGCGCCTTATTTGTGACTCTTGCTCGAATCATCCACCTACATTGATAAAAACACCGGGTTGTAAGAGCACATTCAGATCCAAGTGAAAGAGACAGCTAGAAAATGCAGCGGGGAATGGCAGCCAAACATGTGTCACTCCAATAGCCTAACTGCCGATCTTACTTAAAAACCTGAAGTGAATGCTGCTGTTCTACATAAAATGTTGCATTATGACTTCGTTGTGCCGTTTTGACACGGAGGAAAAAATATGGCAAAATGGCTTAATTTGAAAGCAAATTTCACTGCAGTTATGTTTGCTAGGCTTTGCAGAACAAAATCTATCTGATTTTACCCTTTCTGGGTCTGGGCCAAATCTGAGAAGTCCTATTCCGTAGAGAGCAGTTCTTTACAACAAAATCTTGGCTGGTGTGGCCCGTTGTTTGTTGTCACTATGCTTGCAATAC
>OFHS01001082.1:16474-31326 GCA_900245855.1 Calvadosia cruxmelitensis
AAACACATTGATTTTCGAAATTCCAAAGGGAGACAGGTTCAATCGATGCTAAATAGGCTAGAATAAATGAATGCAAAAGAAAAATTAATTCGAAGAACGTTTAGAGGTGCCTGATGAATTGCCACTGAGCGTTTGTTGAAGCAATCGAAATTCCCGTGCTGCGTTCAGCGTTCAGCGATTGCTGGCTCGACAGGAAATGATCACATCTGCTATTGTCTGAAGACGTTATGCAAGAGAAAGCCGCCGCAACAATTAGCAGCGACCGGGGGTTTGAACAACTCGCTTTACTATTTCGTCAAGGCATCTACTATGTAGGCTTTTGATGTTTTATAGCTTGAAGATGTTTCTTAGAGGAAACATGGATACTACCACGGACTTTTCAACCTGCGTTGAGATCAGTGACACTTCACAAGCTGTTACTGGCTCCCTGCAGCTGGACTGATGAGGACAACTCAACTTTTGTATTTGTTTTCAGTTGCCTGTGAGACGCAGAGGATGAACGTACAATTTGGAACTCTTTGATAAGAGAATTTCACCTGCTGCTCTAGAAAAATATGAATTGGTTGTATTGCTCAATATTGAGGTGTTACAAACTGAATCGGAAAATGTTTTGGCTACGGTACTTCTTGCTGCAGTGATCGTAACCCGAGTGTTGAGCGCAATCTGAGCAGACTCGTGCCTTGTTGTCAACCTTCTCAGAATCTTGGATGTTGAATAAATAAATAAGAAATGCATACCATTATGCATGGAATAAATCTACTTACTAGCCGACTTGTTGCAAACATTGCTATTTACTCGGAATTGTTGATCAAGTGCGTTCTGATGGCCAGAGCAGTCTGAGAATTCTTGAGTTAGCCATTTTTCCTTGCAAATGCCCACCGTGTCGGCTGCAAACAATGCATCAAAACTCTGGTGTTTGACAATGAATCTCTCAAAGATCTTTGCAGAGCAACTGCTAGACTGTTCGCTGAACGTTATTTTATGAGTTTGAACCAAAACATTGACAAACGAAGTGAGCAATCGTTATTTTGTTGTCACGTCTAGTTGTGTTTGGTTGCTGTTGTCAAGCGAATGCAGCAATCATTGTGAAACCATAAAATTTTCTAAACTCACGATGATGAAACTGGTATGATCTGAAAGCCTATTCTTTCTTTACGCATACTTTAGTCTGCAAAGCTAGTTTGAAAAGCAAATCGCTAGAAGGTCAGGATTATTGCGGGCAGTCTGTTTGCATGCGGCTTGCCAAGGTTTCCAACATATTCAGGACGGAGACTTCTCGCGGCTGTAACAACGCGGATTCTTAATTTATGAAGAAGCAGGGTCATGTGGTAAACAACATTAGTTATGTTGCTATGAATGTAAAGTTCTGTAAGCAAGGAGCTTTTTCTAAATAAGAATGAATCCATGAACACTACGCAATAACAATTTGGGCATTGCAGAGGAGGTGTTACTTTGGATGCTACGATTAGCGATCGCCGGAGCGGGACTGAAATACAGACTGGCGCGATTTCATGGATAGTGATGGTAAAATATTAATTTAAATTAGTTTAGGTTAACGGTTTGCCATGAAAATAGCTGACAGCAATAAATGGACATGGTGCTACCATCCAGCATATTTTCTCGTCCCATAACACTGATTTTCTATTTTTCATTATCACTTGTTTTTTGACAAATTTCCTTGCAAACTCAACGGCTTGCGCGAACAAATAAAATAATAAGAAATCAGTCGGGTAATTTGAATCAGCTTTATTGCTTTACTGTGGTATAATAAGCACTTGTTCACTAATCTAGCTTGTTTCAGCAAAATTCATCACTCATTTAGTATGTCTTTTCGGCATGTCAAAATGAAAAAGTGGACAAAATGTCATATGGAAATTCTACAGATGCGGTTCGTAAACAAATCAAGCTTAAATGAATTCAAATTTTTGATGGCTAGAAAGATCTACTAATCCGGCGCGTCATAACAGAGCGCAGTATGGGCGGATTTGCTCAAAATGCGGGAAACTTCAAAATTCGAGAGGCACCTCTAAACGTTCTTCGAATTAATTTTCCTTTTGCATGTGTTCATTCTAACCGATTTAGCATCGATGGAACCTGTCTCCCGTTGGAATTTCGAAAATCGATGCTTTTTAATCACCCTACTATACAACTAAACAGGTGACATATAAATTATGATTTGATTGGTAAGGCAATGGTGACTGGATATAGTGGTTTTGGGATGATTGTAATTGGTGCACGTGATGAGCTATCGGTGATTCTTCTTGTACTTTGAATAAAAGGCATGAGTGGTGGCATCCAGGGCCTTATATGAATAGTCTGTGGGTGGCCTCTGTTCCCTCGCACAAGTTTATCGCTTAAATCAAATGTACTTTACCTGCATCTTGCTTTGAAGCCGCTGGATCACCGCCTACGATGTCTGACAGTAACTGAGGAGAACCAAGTTTAATCTGGACATCACTGGCTTTCTTGACAACTGACACGCCAAGAATAATGATGACTTTCCTTGAAAAACAGATACAAAATTTGACAATGTTGGTTCGACTGGGCATTGAACAGCTGGTTTGTCTTGCTTAATGTAATGAGTCACTGATGCGAGCTAAGTCATAGCGTTCTTTTTAATATATCGGATTCTCTCACTTCAACAGATATGGACATTTTTATATCAATACCAATATATAAACACTTAAATATATAATACTAAGTGAAAACTGTTAGTAATAGTCTAATAATAATTGATTACTGATATTAGGCTACATCAAAAAAGTTTTCCTAGCTTTCATATTTAATCTGTCCAAATCAGAGCACATTGGCATCGAATTGGATGGGATCGACATCTTGGGAGAGTTTGTTTACACTAGACACTCTACAAAGCAACTCATAATGGTTCGTAAAATGAAAGGCGGTCGTGTTACCAAAAGGCCGGTACACGACGACGTAATGAGGCTCACTCGGCGGCAGATATACAAGGGAGATTGTTCGTGCAGATTAACGAGGGCGCGTCTAGCTTAACGACAGAGCAGTGGACCAGCAATCCAAAGGTCGTGAGTTTGCCTTTCACGGCGCACCACTTTTTCTGTGATTTGAGCAATCTAGGTTTCCAACAGACATGATATTGGAAAAAGTCATAATAATTATTTTAAATACTTCAATTCAAATTTCACAGGAATCTTATGAGGAATGTACATGCCTCACAGCTTACAGTGATGGGTATCATTGAAAAATGAAAAGGAAACAGGGGCAATGGCGGTCATATTCTACATCAGAGTGGAAGAAACGAAACAAGCATCTAACGTGAAAATGTGTATGGGGTTCTTGGTCATGCTTCGTTGAAATTGGAACAAAAGCGTAAGTCCAATTACAATTGCCTGTTTGATGCATCAGGAATTTTACAACATTTTGATATGAAACGAAGAGAATGAAGTAAAATACTTTTGCTTTGTTTTGAGACGGAAATAAAAAACCAACACCAGGAAATATAATTAGGAGTACAGTCACTGCCTGTACCTCGATGGCGTCGCCCAAACAGGAATCCTTTGATTATTATTAAAGTAGGTACGATCAGAAGGTTGCCTCTTCAATCCCATTTAATTCCTGCAGATTGCATATCTGATTCCCATTGCTACAATGTGCACACGTTTTCGATCTCGTTTCCAAAATTACAATAGAATGTGCTATTTCTCCTGCCCAGTTCTTTTAGCTATAGGTATATCGCGTAGGCGCACCTACAAAATTTACTTGTCGTTGGATCTCAATAGAGACAGTCGCAAAGGCGACAAGACTGCGAACTTTGATTGGCTTAGTTTCTGTCTATGATTTTTGTCTTCGTTTCGTTTCCTTGGAGATCACGCAAGTAAACCCCTCAATGTTACTGCGTCATAAACCATACAGTCTGCATGCTTGACTCGTCATTTAGGAGCTTTCGTCGCGGTAACACCTATCATACCTGTTGCCTTGAATAATATTGGATGTGTAATGATCAAGTCGGACGATTGCTTTTGGCTCAACAACATCTGGGCTGACAAGGTGATTCAACTGCGTACCCAACATGGCAGCTACATAACAAAGAAAGCAGACATTTAACTATTTAAATCCATTACTTGTGTGGTCCTATTAGCCAGTGAAACTGATTGACTGATAGCTATGTTTGGGAAAGTAAATGCAAATATAGAAACCATGCTGGAAAAATAGAAACGCAACAAACATGGCTACCAACACTTTCATGCTTAAGAATAGCAGAAGATTAGCAGTTTGCTAAAACTTGTTTTGCTTTCCATTTCTTGAAGAATTGGCCGTTGCCAGAAGCGTCATCAGTTCACTATGGGAATCCAGACAAACACCTGCAGCTGTTATGACGGTCTTATCAAGCATTTACGTCACAACGCAGACCGCCAATCAGCACCCTCTGTCAGTCGCTATAAATGTCTTGTATTTCATAATGTCGTTCTCTTGCAATCTAGTGAAGATTTACTACATGCCTGCATTTTACCTACCATTAATCAGTGCAACACTAGTTTCTGATGAAACAGCTCAATCAACACGATGACCTGCCTTGATGTTAATCATGTTGTATGTCTGTGGTGTCAAACGAAGTGTCAAGTGTTGTGGCGTCACTTTTAGGGATGCGGTTCGACGTTAAAATGAAGATTCGAATATTCGACTGAGTAAGATTTGAATCTTCTTTGATGCACCGCGATGCACAATAAGTCATTTGAAATAAGCTTGCCTGAACCCCCTGACAACATCCATGACTGTTACCCAGGCCCCCTTTTGTCACACGATCACGGCACACCATTTTTGCATGAACAACAGTTGATCGCTCCGCTTGAAAACCTGGTAACCACGATGGACAGCATTACAAACAAGGAGAACATGTTTCATTTAACTCCAAAGCAAAGTCCTTGCCTGCCAGTAGAGAAAACTACTTGATGCCTGAGGAGTGTTCAATTTTAACTCTAATTGTCTGCTGAACAGCTGAGAAGCACAGGCTTGAGGCCATAATGGATGCAGCCAGTGCTGTCTGGCTGAGATGATGCTGCAAGTGATGCTGTACAGCTCTTCCAAATCAACTGGCAATGCGTAGGCAGACAAATGTTTGCTGTAACTTGCAATCAAAGAGATATCTGCAACAACCGAAGGATATTCTATTCGAAAGGAGAAAAGAGCTGCTGAAAACGAATAACGAACAATTTCCGCACATTACCGTCTTGAGTCTAACAGTGTGGAAATGTTTGCAGTTAATTACAAAGGAAAAATCAAGGGAAAACAATGTAGAATGAGCTTCTTTGTTAAAATATTTGTATGGCACTGATATAACAGTTGTTCCATCAAGGAGGCACTTGGCAGACACTTTCTTTATGCATTGGATTTGTCAAAATTTTGTCAACAATTGCTTCGAATCTTGTGTTAAGATTTGAATCTCAGATTCGACGTCGAGATTCGAATAATTATGATTCGAACTGCATCCCTAGTCACTTTGTCATATGCGTTACGTGATGGATTGTTCTGGTGTCAATGGTGTCAGCGGTAGTTTGTATTTCATATTTACAGTACTGTAATTGTTGTTAAATTGCATGTACTGACGTGTACAATGGCAGAAACTAATAAAGAAAACGAAGAGGATCACAAGTCGATGGAAAAAGCATTTCCATGCTGGAAAGTGAGGAGTACAAATTTTGCTGCAATAAACGTAATACAATATTTCGTATTCAAGCAACAAACTACTGTACAGTATATGCCCACTGAGAAAATATCGCTCAAAAAGGAAAAATATATCGAGGTTCAGAATTGGTAACTAAAAAGTCGTTTTTAATTTCAGTTAACAGATGCATACAATACTAATAATTGAGCGCCATGGTGTTTGCAACAGTTGACGCTTCCATTTGCTGATCGGTCATAACTGTCTTGACACCCACTTTATACAGGATAACGCGCATTTCGTGAAGCAGGAGTGTTAACGCCGAAAATATTGTCATTCTTGGAATTGATGATCAAATGAAATAAATTCGAGCAAATCGGAAAGGATACACATTACATTGTGCTTTAGGTAGCTGTTTGATTTATTTTAATGCGACAAGAAATGAATAAACTACGAGTGATTGAAATCAGGAATTGAGTGATTTCGAACTTGACACCCTATCACGCATTTCGTGAAGCAGGAGTGTTAACGCCGAAAATATTGTCATTTTTGGAATTGATGATCAAATGAAATAAATTCGAGCAAATCGGAAAGGATATACATTGTACTTTACGTAGCTGTTTGATTTATTTTAATGCGACAAGAAATGAATAAACTACGAGTTTTTCAAATCAGGAATTGAGTGATTTTGAACTTGATAACTTCGAGCGCATTGCACCGTGAATGTCTACAAAAACCTACGAAAATCGCAAATATTATTGCAAATTTATGTTGTCTGACTTACAATAAACATTTCCAAACTGCATACGAGTTCAAAGAAGTGTTGTACTTTGGTACAGTTTTTACGTCGACTGTTTTTACGACTCTTTTTTAACGCCGATTTGGTTTACGCCGAAAATATTTACATCGAAAATTTTTCGGCGTTAACCAGTTTCGACATAAATACTTTCGATGCAAATGCGTACAACCAAATTAACGTACCCTACTTTGCTGGATGCGAGTGTGAGAAAATTGTTTCCTGACATGTCAAATAACAAAAAATCTAAGAACCTCAAGTTTCAGAATATTAATTATCCAAGATGTTGTCGTCTCTGTCTCCTTCGCACTGAAATATCGACTTACAAGCTAACGGGCCAGATTGGGCATTCGGCAACGTGCGAGGGAGACCAGAACTTTCATTACGAGATTGAGTTAAGACGCAACGACGACAAAGACAGAAAGATGATTTAGACCAAGACGGAGAGAGCAGCGAATAAAGCAAGACGAGAGAACGATGAACAGAGAGAGCAGCAGAGGAGAGAATTTTAGACGGACATTGAACAAAAGCGAACGAGTAACAAAGGAGAACTGACAAGAGCGAAAGTGGCGAACGGTGACGAAGACGTAGACAAGCGAACGAGTGGCAAGGGAGAACTGAGAGGAGAACAGCAAGACGAGAGAACGAGGAACGCAACGAAGAGAATCACAACAGGGGACGATCGAGAAGAGCAGCAAAAGAGCGAAGAACGACAGAAGAGGCAGCAAAGATGAGAGAGCCAACGATGAGGAAAACTATGGACACAGATAATAGGACAAGTGATTGTATTTGGTGTCCAGTTTCGTGCTCTGTGTATGTGTTGCTTTCGTTTGGTTTCACGTTTTTGTTGCATGGCTGTTGAGTGTTGTTGAGCTGTTTGGTTTGTGTTGTTTGGCAGGTTTTGTTGTGTTGACTGTTGGTGTTATTTGGTTGGTTCGTTTACGGCTTGTATCGCAGTTTGCTGTCAGAGTCATGCATGTCTTGCGTTGTTGGTATTGTGGAATTGGTGTGGCGGCGCAGTGATTGGCGCGTGTTACGTGTTGGACCGGGTTTCGGCTGTGTTCGCCCGTGTCGGTGTGTTGCTTTGGCCCGCCTCAAATGGTGTGCTTTGTTGTCTTGTTGTTGCTGCTGGCGATCGGCTGATTATATTTTCGGGATCGGTTCATTTCGTATATGGCACACGGTGAGGGACGGAGAACGTGAAGCTGGTAAGGGACCCACAAAGGTGAAGCCATATTGAGAGCGAGGGACATCAGGCGTGAAACCGTGTGCAGGGACGAATGATGGGCCGGTCAGCCAATTCAGTCGACTGTCAGCAGGCGGTGGTAGGTTCTTATGAGATTTGTAAATCTGGGTGACGCGTGCGTCTTGTGTCCGTGGAGTTCTGTAGAACAGGGTGACGTGTATGTCTGTGGTGTCAAACGAAGTGTCGAGTGTTGTGGCGTCACTTTGTCATATGCGTTACGTGATGGATTGTTCTGGTGTCAATGGTGTCAGCGGTAGTTTGTATAGTCATGCGTTGTAAATATATAGTGTTTTGCTTTGTCGAATGAAAATTAGTGTGCTCAAAGTTCTTGGCGTGGAGCCATTCGTAATGTTGTTGTCTCTGTCTCCCTCGCACTGAACCATCGACTTACACATGTCAAAAGTTTGACAGAAACTTACAAGTGTAATAATTCTCTCCATCTGAGATGACAACTCTGAAACATAAACAAGAAACAAGTTATGTAAAATAATTCACAATTAAATTAAAGATCACAGTCAATAGACAAAACCATGTTGGGATTAGTCCAATTGTTATATTATTCAAGTGAGGTGTTCACACACAAAACATGCGTTTTATGCCCTCGCTTCAGATAGGCCCTTTTCAGTGACAATTAATCACCTCCACAATTTATGTTCTCTGACTTACAATAAACATTTCCAAACTGCATACGAGTTCAAAGAAGTGTTGTACTTTGGTACAGTTTTTACGTCGACTGTTTTTACGACTCTTTTTTAACGCCGATTTGGTTTACGCCAAAAATATTTACATCGAAAATTTTTCGGCGTTAACCAGTTTCGACATAAATACTTTCGATGCAAATGCGTACAACCAAATTAACGTACCCTACTTTGCTGGATGCGAGTGTGAGAAAATTGTTTTCTGACATGTCAAATAACAAAAAATTTAAGAGCCTCAAGTTTCAGAATAATAATTATCCAAGATGGGCCCTCTTAGGAACAGTGCATGGGCTTCCTTGACTCTTAAAACGGCACTGTCTGAAATCGATTTATCTCATCTGTGTTAAAATAGTGATATCGCAAAGCTGCCTTTTTCAACTGATAGACTTGCATGTCAGACTCCAATTGATAGATTGATAGGGTTAGCTCAGTTGATAGAGCGCCGACTCTCAGTAATCCATGGTTCAAATCCATTTGGTATCATAACAGGATAACAGGAGTCTGGACAGTGGCATTCCTGGCTCTATCAAACCCCGGAGCGAAGTTGAGAACTGCAGTAATAGCAAATCAAAGTAATTGGGACAACATGAAACAATTAACAATTGAAGTGAAACGAGATAGCCAGAGGAACAATCTTAGCGACACAAATTACAAGCAGAACAATCACACACATGCAAGATGGACGTTTGGTTTCTCAGTTGTGCGATGACGTCCAACCATCACGCTAATGCTTCTGTTCCCTTTTATTGATCATACCCTTACATTATCAAATTTGTTAAATACAACACACCTGTAGCGCTCTTGGCCTTGGCTGGCTTGCAGCTTTTTGATGCCCTTCAAATTGTAGAAGAATTACAACCATTTACAAACATAGCGACATTTACTAAACAACAGAGAAGGCCATCAAACTTGAAAAAAGTGATAGAAATATTCGATTGTCAAATATCTGATATTTAAGTTTGTCTATTGCTACTTACCGCGACTTGAACTACAGGGTTTGGTGGTAGTTTGTCAGTGTCTTGGCAATTGAAGATGCGCTGAAATCATGTGAAGATTACAAATATTAGAGAGGTTAGCCAAAGAAAATGCGAGACGACAAGAATGAAAAAATGTTCAGACTAAAATCACAGATTTGTGACAAGAATGAATTATCCTACCCTAGGCATTTCCATTGAATTTAGAAAAAGTACAGAAACTATCAGTTCATCTGTGAAAAACTGTCATTCCAGGAATATGACACCAATTAACTCCCATATCGCATTAACATATATGCGATGATGCACGAAAGACAGCATAAAAATAGCAACAAAGTGTAAGAGAAAATAAAAGGGAGAAAGTGCAGCCAATAAAATGACATACCCTCTCAAGTTTGTTTGTGTGTGTTTTCCTGGAAGTCGTTGGAGCTTCAGCGTAATAATTTTGCTTTCAGAGCTTTCTAAACTTTACAGCGTCCATCAGCTGTTTGGGCAAAGTCCCTCGGTATCTACCTCTTGGCGCCACTCATTATAGGCTTCTGGATCTGCTACAATCCGGGGGAATAATGTTTTGATCAAATTCTTTGGGATCTTTCTTAGGCCTAGTTTCTGAACAGTAGCTTGTAGCAAATTGTAAGCTACTTTTGAGTTGGAATATCCTTCAGCAGGAATTATAAGATATTTATTGGCTGGTTGCTTTCAGCAACAAGCAAGCCAATTAAGCTGCAAGCAGCAACTCCAGCAACGGTGCAACCACACAGCTAACTGGGCAGCTGGGCTAACGCTCGCCATCTTGATTTGACAGTCTGCAAACCGCTGGGTATAATGCAAGATATCAACAGTAAAATTTTGCAAGAATACATACCTCGATCACTCCTCGGCTTAACAATCCTATGAATTCCATACTGAAAACACTCCCTTTGATATTTTTCCAGAGGTAGTTTGGAATTGATTTGACAGCCACTTCAAGACAACATGCGCAAGTCTTTCCCGCCAAATCAATCGAAGATCTAAGCTACTAGTGCGCATGATCAGTAACATGACCACTGACCGAATTGTCTGCATATCTCGTTTCCAAGTAATTTGTACTGTAGTAAAATTTTGCTTGTTTTGGTTTCTCATCAAAATCATCAGCTGAGAATTACCAAAGGAAAGCTCGTTAGAAGCTTCGTGGAGCCGGGAGAGAAATTACAGACCATTTCTAAATGCATTAGGATAATTATTTGCCCTTTTCTCTCCAAGCTCTGCCATAATGGCTGCCATCAATCGACTCGTACGACTTGCATCGCAAACTTTCAGGGCAAAAGACAGTACCTTCCGGGAAGAGTCACTTGCGAAGTTAAAATCAGAGGCACGGTACATTTTATGTGGAGTCATTTGAATCAACAGGATTTTGTTGCTTGGTTTGAAGTAGGATAAATTATATGATATACGATAAAGTATTTTAAGGGGCTGAACCTGAAGCAAAATGAAGGGCCAGGGGTAGGCCTAAATTTCCAAAAATTAAGCAATACACTTTAGTTTCCTTTCTCTTCTATGTTTTAGTTGAATAACATGTCAGCAAAAGATATCAATTTAGCCCTACCTGGAAGTGAGATCCAAGACAAACAATTCCGCTCTTCTTATGCACCTGTGCTTCACATCCACATTTATGGCGATGCAAAGTTTACTGTTGGGGTTTTCATTCTGAAAGATGGCAGCTCCATCCCACTGCACGACCATCCTGGCATGACCGGTCTTTGGTTAGTTATTGTAGTACAGTATAATTCGGTTAATATCACCTCGGATATTATCACATCTCGGTTATTGTCACGGAAAGTGAAATTCCACTTGCCAGTCCCTAAGCTTTTCTTATATTCTACTCGGTTAATATCACCTCGGATATTGTCACATCTCGGTTATTATCACGGATTTCCGAAGGATTTTCACGTTCACACTCGCTTATTGTCACACTTTCTGTGATCTGTCGCCTTGCTTGAACTTATATGCACCGCAATTGTCGTCAAAGGAAAAGTTGATGAAGTGTTTTTATTGTGTTCGCCTCATTGAGCGTGAAAAATCAAAGAAAATGAGTCTTGTGTTGTTGAAATCTCTACATAATAGCTCTGCTTGATGTTGATACAGAGTTTGCTGTTCCATGGCCCGCTTTTTGTTATTGTTTGAGTCGTTTCTGCATTTTAGAGGTCTGAGTATGAGACTCAGTTATTGTCACGACTCGGATAATATCACTTTTCACAACTTGCCCAAGGGTGTGATATTAACCGAGTTACACTGTAGCCGGCCTGTGATTCCAACCTGCCTTGGGCCTTGTGCACATACCAGACTGCAGAGCGTGGCAAGTGTGCACCCGAGATCTGTCAAATTCTAGAATGTTCACACTTGAGATTTGGCCGTACAGTACAACTAAAATGATGTGTACTGCTCTTGATTTTTGACATTTACACAGAAATTCTTAAGTACTAGCAAACAGCGGTCAGGTTGCATGTTAGCTGAACTTACGCCTTATTGTGTTCATTGATCCCACTAAAGTGTGCACTTCTGTATCTTTTCAGCATCTTGTGCATTTTCAGTTGAACAGTTTTAGTCTCTCTGCAACCGAGATCTCGGCAAGATGTGCCATACTCTGCCGTCTGGCCGTAGGTCTCATGTACAGAACTAGTGAAGACAAGGTTATATACTCTTATGGGCAAATACAAGTATGAAGTATGTTTTCTTTGAACTAGCCTATTCTAGCACTCATGGACGAGATGTAGCCTACAGCAGTTCTGATTGTTATGTGATTTCGCTCAATCAAATTCAAATTATAACATTTGCATGTATAGTAAAATGACCTGATTTACAGAAACAAGTTGCCTTAACAACAGAGAAGATACATGCAAACATTAATGGATCTTTGGACCATTTTACATGAATACATTGGAAATTGGGCAATAATATTGTACGTCAGGACTGCACACAATATTTCTGGTGTGTAATTTCAAAACTTAGTCATATAAATTACATACATTTGACAGTGTTGCGGAATTGAATGTTTCTCTAGTTTTGTAATAAGGGCTATTGCAACTGCACATAAATTTGTCTGAGTAAGCAATCACCCAATGGATAAGCAATCACCTGTTAGATTATAAAAAATTCCCCATTTAAGTTGATCAGCGGGTCGCTTAATACAGGTTAACTTGCAATTGTTTTTTTTACTGTGGAGCGAGGGACCACTTAAAGGTGGTCTCATCGGGCAAGTGGTTGCTTTAGACAAGTGATATTCTGACTAGGCCTACAGTGTAACCCCGTTAATATCACCTCGGTTAATATCACAACCCGCTTAATATCACTTCAGTCTGAGAACCAAAGCTCTGCCAGAATCAACTATTGTAACCCGCTTAATATTACGGCCCGCTTATTATCACGATTTTCGACTGGAAAATCATAACTGTGATATTAACAAGGTTTCACTGTATAACCTTGGACATCGTTTCACTGTATAACCTTGTCGGTTGTCGGACATCCACCTGTCCCAGAATACTATTGGATCTGGCTCCTTTCCTATCCAAGGCAGTTATTATTCACGACTTGCTATATTAGGCCTATTGACCTTGCTTGACATTCAACTTTTGTTTTTGGATAAATAGTCTGTCATATTATTTTGTAATGGTCCGAACTTCCTTCTTTGCCAGCCGTCTGCTCCAGAGTAATTTGCTGCTTGTGATTGGCTGATTATACTTCCATGTAAATTGTTGGATGTTTGGTTTATTGCAGTAAAGTTCTCTATGGGACAGTTCACGTCAAATCATTTGACCATTTAGACAGGTAGGTGTATGTATTTAGTTGTAATTGTAGCGAAGACACCGTTTAGAACGTAGAATTTCCAATCAAAGTATCATAATAATTATAATAATAGTACTGATGTTCTGGCGACGACACACAGAAGATAGTTGTCATAGTTCTATAGCTGGACACAGAACTGTAGCTTGTATAAAGTTCAAGAACGACTCTGATTGTTTAGTAACTTGCTGCCAACACAATTATTCAAATAACAGCAGTTAACTCAACTCAACAAATATTTAACAATAAAATGTTCATACAATCTCTTTGGCAATGATTCCTCAGTCTCGACAAGACTGCCTTGATTGCCACGTTTTTGCAACTCCAAGGTTGACGCAGGAACATTATTACAAATCGGTGCTTAATCAATATAATAATGCTTAGTTATGCTAATGTGACGATATGCCTCATTTTCATTCTATCAGTTAATCAAGGTTAGTTTTCGTCGCTCCACTTGGTAATAATATATTAAGACACTGACATGCAATGCATCATGCCCAAACTTTACTGTATTTTTAACATAGAGCAATATAAAATGTACTTTTATATTACATTGATGAGAACTGAAATTGAACTATATCCAGGTCTACAGGTAGGCCTACTTTTAAAAGTGTTTGCATTGTTCAAGATTGATATTTTTCACATATATGGCTACTTGAAATAAACCGGATTAAAACAAAAATAGTCTAGCTCCAAAGCTCGAGTAATGGAATTGAAGAAAATTGTCACAGTAAATACAAATGCAATAAGATAATATGTAAAATGAACTGGAATAAAAATATAACGTTATTAAAAAGGTAATTTGCATTAAAAGTTAAGAATGCAGAAAAGCGCGACTCTGGCCAAAAGGGGGCAGAAATAGTTTCTTGTTGCTCTTTGACTCACGGCTACTATGGTAACCCGAGAGTCTAATCTATGCTGTGGGGGGGGGACTGTAGATTTTAGATTTTTTGTTTGTTTTTTTCATCTTGTCGCGTAAACATTCCTGATAACATACTGCCTTGCGAGCGAAGTGGCATTGCAGAAAGATTGTTCAATTCCTTCAATTAACGTCGGTGTTGCAAGTTAAACTCCATTTTGTTAAAGAAATTTCAGCAAGGCTGTGAGGTTTTTATTTGGAATTTGTGAAAGCCCGATTTTGTTAGAAGCTGTTTGAAATGTCAACATCGCTTTCTTCACATTCACTCATTACTGCGTCACACGTTTGACACGCTGCAGGCGGCTAGCCAGCGGAGATTGGCTCGCAATATTTACATCATTAGACAGATCTTGCCACTGATCATCGCAATACAACTGTTTTCTATTGTTGGATCGAATACATTTTCCAAGACCTTAAGTGTAATGAGGTTGTGAGGTATCGACTGGTGCAAGATCAATTTCCTATGAAAGGCAGACCTAAAATTAATTCTACTTACATTTTCGTAACATATTGACATTGAATCCTTTCAATTTCTTTTTCTATTATACTTTGAGAAAAAATTCCTTAGCTCAGATTTCACTTTAAAACAAGGTTAAGATATTCAATCCACATAGCATCATCATCATCATCATCAATTATTCTGAATAAACCAATTAGCTTTCAATAGCTTTTTTCATGGTGCAGATACAAATATGGTATTACATTGTATGGATACAAAAATGTTACTAATCTACTTTTTATATATATATTAGTAAATAGTAATAA
>OFHS01001083.1:0-15911 GCA_900245855.1 Calvadosia cruxmelitensis
GGCATGTTATTCAGCTGCATGGAATGACCAGTTTGACCACGCATGGCATACTTGCTGACTTCGTATGTAAATAAATCATCCATTGGTAGATGAACCAGATTGTTTAGAATTTTATATACCATATGCAAGTCAAACTTGACTCTTCTTAGTTCAATAGATTCAAGATTGAGTACATACTGTACATTGTCATACTGTATATATAAACTTGGTATGGCGTCCTCTGACTTATTCAATGCACATTTAATCTACAGTACATGGATGAAGTAATGAACATAATAACAGACAACGCTCGTTGATAGCGTGGCGAGGTCAGCAGTAAACTGCTGGAGAAATGTCTACTGTGCATGGTCCGCTGTTGTCACGTGATTATTACAGACGCATGCGTACTGAATCACATTGGAGTACGACAGATCCCTTATGGAATCTTTAGTGCTTAAAGTGCATAGATGCAGATGGGACGAATGACCCTTCAATAACTCTTGTTTCAGTGAAATCTCATATCTTTTCGACGACAAAGCAATCCTTTCACCATTATCTCCATCCCCAATGGAACGAATTGCGTCATTTCATAATGTCTTCCCCTTCCACAGTGCGCTTATTATCAAACTATCAATGGTTGCAGAATTCATTCTTTGAGATTAAAATAATTGATGTTTCCAAATTAAGTATTTCGCACAGCTTAGATTACTTCCTTTACAGTATGATACCGAACCATCTTGGCTCATGAACAAAATGAAGATACCGAAAATATTCATTTTATAATCTGATGGAAATCATTGAACATGCTAGATCCAAATCTCAAGCACTCTTGGCAACCCACAAACCATCCCGACCATCGCACAGTTTCAACAGAATGACTCATGATTTATTTGCAGTGTGTCATTGTTTCATGTTGCTGTGACAACGCCGTAAGGCCTCGACGGTAATGCTAAATGATGTATCCGAGACTGGAAATGCAATCAACACTTGCATTAAAACCATGATTATTTAACAACATTTTTGCCTCATTTGCACACCTAGTGTTGATTCTGAAGATATCCTTTATAAAGGATTTTCAAACTGATAGCTGATGTAGTTTCATTGCTGAAAAGGAGTAACTCTCACGCTGCTGTTATGAACACGATTTCTCCCAGCGAAAGGGGTGACTTCTACCACTGTAGAATGCCTGAAGCTGCCATGCTGTAAAGGCCGCAGTTACTTCGAGTGTAGCTACTGTAGCGAGTGCGACCAAGCGCTTGGAACTCAATCGAACGAAGCACAGACAGTGTTGTTATGGTAACTGCTTATCTGTGCATCGAAATAATCTCCAGTGATAAGTTGCAATAGCTCACTCACATTGCTGAGATGAAGGAAGTTTCCTTCAGGCAGTCAAGCTATCTTGCACAATCAGCACAATTATTGCTTACAATACTGAATCGTATCAGCGAAGGAGGCAAAACAGATTTGCAAGATGTATTGTACGATTTCTTATGTTATTGTAACAACAGCACACCTTGAATGATGTGATGTTTAATCTGAATCTGTCGAAGAAATTTAAACGTTCTTTTCGATGTAGTAGTTCTTGCTGTGAACTTTGAGCGGATTAGAAATGTTTGCAAAAGCTGTACTAAATCAACTAGGTAACCTTGACGACGTAGTCCTTAGGTTAATTGAAGATGGTTGACTTGATTCTGGCTTTTGGCCATAGCTTGCAGCATATACAGCAGGACCCTTGGAGTTGGGAGGAACTCTAAAATCGCAATTCCTACACGATAGCTAGCGTATTCAAAGCGGCAGCGAAACATTTCTGTCTCAGCGGGAAACCAAAAAGCGATATGCCAATTGTTTTCTTTCTGAATATTTATTAAGATGTACTGCCGGGGATTCATTTCTGCTAAGCACTGCCATGAAGAGTCATTTGGAATGAAAAGGGACTTAGCTCCTATCTCTACAGACAGCTCATTAATCACGATCTGTCCGCCATGACGCATTCATGTTATGCACATTTTAAGGCTGTTTATATGTAAACAGGATTATTACATTTCAAACCAGGGTCTAGGATAGGCAAGCGTTTATACTTACCATCAAAGCCTTTTTTCCTGTCCAAACCTGGTTGAAACTTGAAACAAAGGCAATGTTGATGATGTGCTGTTCGGTTGTTTTGCGTCTTTGATTCTGCACCAGCCAAGAACACATGCCTATCAATCGGAATGCAATATTAACATCAGAATGCACCCGAGATTTCATGCAGCATCAAGTTGAAAGACTTTACAATTTGAGAAAGCGTACACTGCGGAATTCACACGATATCTTAATCCAACAACGCCTCTTATGTGTTGCCTCAGTAATCCTCCATTGACAAACTTAATCGCCTCATAAAATATTCATTACTTTAAGAACGGTTGAAATGAGATAGATTTCCTCCGCGGTGATATTGGAAGTGAATTCCTGGTCAAGACCTTCTGATCAGGATTCGCATGCTCGTAGTCTTTGAAGTGGATGTTCAAATGCTGCATATGAACTCATACCGATGACCTTCGAAGGTCGATGTGGTCTGGAGGGCTAGTACGTGTGGCTGTCAGTCAGGCGTACCAGGTTCGACTCCCGGTCCATCCGACACATATATTCGTTGTTGTCTTCTGAGTTTATAACTGTCGAGGGCCCCAATGGAGACAAGCCATTGGCTTATTGGGATATACTTTTTTAATAAAGTGACAAAAAAAAGGGAAAAAGGATGCATTTTGACTTGCCTATTGCCCATTTCTATTTCTTTCTTGTTAAATCCATTATCATTTATATGCAAATAGATAAGTCCTGTTCTGGTGATTTGACAAAGTCGTATCTTTCTTTCTTCTTCATGCGACAGTCACCATGACCCATCTCACAGCGGAAATCTCCCCCTGGGCCCCGAGAGCGGTGATGGGGGGAGGGAGAAAAGCGGGAGGAGTGTACTTGGAAACACAGTATCTGTAACGAATAATTATTTGCTGTAAGGAACAAAAGCAAAGTCGTCATTTTCAGCAATTGTTTGTCATGTGCTAGACCCATGCTTGTCCCTCCTCAGCAAGACGATTGACACGATGTCTATGCTTACCACAGAGTGAGTTACAGTAAGATTTATGGATAAGTTCTTTGACACCAGGGAAGGGATTAATAAAAACCTCTGCACAGAACAGCAACTCTGGCATGCTGTAGCCCCATA
This sequence comes from Calvadosia cruxmelitensis, assembly GCA_900245855.1. NCBI lineage: Eukaryota > Metazoa > Cnidaria > Staurozoa > Stauromedusae > Kishinouyeidae > Calvadosia > Calvadosia cruxmelitensis. The sequence goes on from OFHS01001083.1 coordinate 3,182, forward strand.
GCTCTGTCATGGACTCATGGGTGCCACTGTTCAGGATGGGGCCTCCAGCTAAACCCAATGCGACTGTGCTGAGCAAATTGACCAAGTGCAGTCTCAATGCGTTTTGGGATTTATGCTAGTTGACCTCTGCCCTGTGGGACGACATCACAAAATTGCTTTGTTTGATGTGCAATCAACCATACTCCTTTCTATGAGGATCGATTTCAAAGATTTTTCTTGACTGTCAAAATTGTCCATTTCACCTCAGAAACACGTCATTTCTAATCAAAGACCAACGTTGATGGCTACCGTAAATGATGGTACTCAGTATGAAAACTAGAAGTCACTGAATCATTCAATCTACTGAACAACGAATGATCAGCTACCTAAAATACATTAAAATATCCATATGAACATGCTTCTTTAAAGTTCTGAAGGTGTTGAGGGAACTTTTAATTTAGAAATACCCCAAAAACATTGCCCGCTTTTTCCTTCTGGTTGGTTGTGGAGAATCTTTGAATAAAGATTAAAGGATTGAGTTTGCTCCGAAATCTTCAGATGCATTTTCAACTAGAGAACTAAAGCTCAATCATCATTGAAATAAAAACGATGATGATGATGATGATATTTTTCAGATCTAAAGGACCGCTCATCATTTGTGTCCCATGGGTTGATACCAAAGAGAAGCATGATCGGTAACTCAAATTTTGAGAACACCGAAGGTTGAGTAATTTTTCTAGCTGCCACCTTCAACTGATATTTAAAGCGTAGTGAATATTCTATCCCAACAATCGTCAATGCTAGTTGCTGATGAGCTGCTGTCAATGACAGATTGCTCCGAACCAGACGATGATAACATGTTTTAATACTGATAGGCTTTCTGCTTTTCTATCCACATTCATGTGCTTATTATCATTTTTAGAGGTTGAATGATTTTTTCTTGCTGAAGGTTGGGTAAAAAAGAAAAATTGAAACTTTTCGGTTCTCTTCGGTATCAGCCCTGGGCATAAATATGGAGAGGTCGCTATAAGCAGCATTCTGTATTTTGGGGTTTCATAGACTTCTTTTCTCGCAGTCACGTTTCACAGTATGTAATGCATATTAATGCAAGGTAATCACGGAATATTGAGTATACGAGGCTTCCTGCCCCGACCTTATTCTTAAAAGTCAAAAAAGTAGTAACGCACAATGGTATTTTAATAAATACCAACGGCTGTACGAACACATCTCTAAATTTCATGTGATTAAATACTTCTACGGCAAACCTAGAGTCTTCTGGAGATATTTGAAGAACCACTGCAGAAACGAAGCCTACAAAATGGACGAGGTCTATGCGATGGTACGTCCACGACTTCTGTGTCTTGGGACGCATGTCTGCCATTGAAAAGGACAGATGGAGGCATTTCATGCCATACACATTATGGATATACCCATAAGTTTGTTATGAAGAAGGAAAGATCTCACAGCCTTGAATATAGCAGCACTACTAAACTAAACAATATCTCAAAACCCCTATTGGCTGTTGGAATAAGTCTATCCATTTCAGATTTCGGTGTGTGTCTTCGTTGACCAATCCACAGTACTCGGACATCCATACGAGACATTGTTGCCTCCAAGTGATGTCTGCAGAAATTCTGACTCGTGGAGTCGCAATGAACTGATGCAACCCTCGAAGCAATTCCTTGTCAATCCTGGCTTCTTAATGTGATCTACAACGACAGCGAAAGAGTTAACGATTAAAAGAAACGAAAATACACAAAAGAGAAAGTAATATTCCACCCCTGCACGGATCATGCGTCGCAAATATTGAGCTTTTCCGTCTCTTACACTTCTATCGATGGCATAAACATCGGCTTAGCCAACTGTTTGGGTTATGAACCTATTACAAAGCCCGTCTTTGATTGGCTCACCTGGGATGCCACCGATGTATAGCGAGCCTTGGATGACGCCACTGCGGGACACTATGCCAGAACTGGTGTAACTATCCACAGTTATGGAGACAGTCGAGCCAGCCTTCTTGATCTGAAGCTTATGCCATTTCTGATCGCATACCAAGAAGCTGTTATTTGCTGACGGATCAGTCCATTCGATGACGTCAGCCAGGGCGTTCAGATGGGGCTTGTAGTAAAAGTAGATCTAAACAAACAAACAAGAATTATTCGTCACCAAAATAATGATTGATAATATTGCACAATTAAATTTGCGTAGATTATTAAATGTTCAATATTATTGTGATTTTATTTAACGATTTATTTTCACAGTTACATTAGGATTACATGAATCGCTAGACAATCGTACTTGTTTGAGAGATTTGAATGATACAAGGCAATCTTAAATCTAACTCTGTGATAGAATGAAGAATATTTGATGGCTAGACATTATAGCTGCACGGGGAGGCGTCGACCCTTCCACACCATATCGCGCAACCATTATTCTTCGGTTATGGCTTCGTCTCTGTGCCTCTTGCAGATCAGAGAGATGGGGAATCGTAGGGAAACGATCAGAGGTGGAATTCAGTATAGCAATTGGGACGCGCTTCGTTGAACCTCGCGCATTGATTTATTTCCATCGCTTATAGTGCGATGGAAATGAATGTCCGACAGAGAGTACAGAGGGAGACCAACTGATGCCCACAGCACTTGTACAAAAAATACATAAAGTTGACTGAGCGAAGGTGCATTTTAAACTGAACTTACGATTCCTTCAATCATTTCCAGCATCATATAAGACGACAGCACAGAACTTCCATCTGTAAACAGAAATACACGAACGGTAATGTAAGAATACGAAATAGTGCCTTCAGTTCGTAGAAAGGAACTACTGTTTTGCCAAATATCAAATTGACTGTTAGACTTCATCTTTTGTTTGCATCACATGGGATGATGGAAGTCTCATTCAAATAACCGCTAGACTGTTTCAATGAAAGCCACTGGCTTTTAAGCTGAGCTATACAGAGATAATGAATTCTCTTTGCAGCATTCCAGCTCGTCGGACTATGCAAAAACCGACCATCTTTAACCCTCACTTTCTCGAAGTATATGATTAGATATTTTACCTATTTATATAATGCAACAGTTTGATTGTTGTTGCATTGCATGCATTAAAAGTTTTGAAAACTAAAGCCATAGCATATGATGTCCGAGGTGGAAGATTTAGTCTCCTATACAGCAGACGAGATTATTATCTGAGGAAGGTTTAAAAATGAACTAATTTCCTGCAGAGTGAAATTGCTAAACAGGAATCAAGTTGAATATTTTGATTTTTTAACTTACCCGCACCAGACAGAGTGTCATTGGAGAAAAGATAAAAGAACAATGCTGATCGTTTATATGTTTTAAAATTGAGTTGGAAATCAAAATCTTCTTGAAGAGCAAAGTCATTGGCTGAAAAGAGAGAAATTCAAGGTCAATAAAAGTAACAAATAAGGACTTAAACAACACACAGCTACAGTATATCGACGATCCTTGGACAGAAAATTATTTCCTAGTTAATGTATCTTGTAGTATTCGATTGAAGAAATATCACTTCTTCATTTAATTACAGATGTCCTTGGATACATTTTCATATTACTGCTTTATTATTTAAGCCTTTAAGGACATCTAAACAAAGTTATTATATTTAGAATACTAATCCTTGTCAAGTAATCATTATTTGCGGAGGGTCTTTAAAGGATTGAACTGTCCGGTAGAACATCATGCTATAGTTTGAACTGAAGATGTTATAGCTCACCGTAGTACACCCACGACGACATATTGAATCGGACCCCGGGTTCAGCATTCGAGTAACACGTTTTCGTCCCCGTCAAACGGCCCCCAAAATCCGGTTTTGAAAAGTCCATCGTGAAAGTTGCAAACGAAGAGGAGACCTCGAACTTTCTAAGGCACCCGTTGTATCCAATGTTACGATTCCTGAAATGTGGAGCCATGACGTCAGAGGGGAGTCCACCGATGTAGAGAGGGGTGCCAACGAGGATTTCACGGGCGGGCCCACTGTGGCGTCCATTGTGGTACTCCTTCGACGTCGGCAGCAAAAGAGCGCCAAATTGGAAGATCCGAAGCATGTACACCTGAAGGATCGAGACATAGAATCAGCCTTACCAAAATGTAGCGACTCACAGCAGCCAATGTAGCTCACGTCAAGAGAGCATAGGATACCCTAGCCTCCTATACAGCTATAGCAACCTCTTTACCGTGGTATTGAAATGGTAGCACAATCCATATAAAGGGAAGTTTTCATCATGGCTGCCTGACAATCTAAAGACAGTCGCGCCGCTCGTGTCAACTGTACATAAAGTGAAACATCACATAAACGTACATAACTGCAAGCCAAATGTTAAATCAGATGACCTGAATGCCACAACAGGCCCTCGTAAATAAGCTGTAGAAATGTCGAAAAGATATCTTGAGTCGGCCTTGAAGTACGGTTCCTTCCGATCGATATGCCCTGCTTAGATGTCATACTGAGAGAGTGATCACTTGCTCCCACGCCCCTGCAGCACAAATCACGACGGCGCAAGATGGAGACACATGCTACTTACCTTGTGCCAGAGTCCGTCTTTTGAGTAGTCGTTGATAGTACTGATTGACACGTGACCTTGTTCTCCTGACTTGAACTGATATGTGATCCTTCCCTTGTAGCTCTCCAGTGATATGAATTGCGTTGGGTTGATCTTGCGATCGGCAACATAAAATATGATTCCATCTTCCATCACCGATTTGAACTCAAGGGTCACTACAAAGCTGAAACACAAGTAACAGCAAAATTACAATCTCAACAAGGCAGCCTCAGAATGTCGTCACAGAGAAAAGAAAAAGAGGCTTGGATAATAAATGTAATTTTTGGAGACATTTGGAAAGACGCAATGAAAGGGACTTGCATAAAATGACAGCCAACATTACGAATGAACGTTGCAAGATATACTGAACAGGCGCAACATCATCAATTGACCAAATTCAGCCTCAATGCACGATTAGATTCATATTAGCTGACCTCTGTCTCACTTGCTCAGAAAATTGCTATGTTTCAAGCGAATTACTCTTTTCGATGATGATCGATTACAAGGGTTGTTCTTGGCTGTTAAAATTGTCGATTTCAGCTCAAAAATACGAGCACGAGACTGCAGTAGCTTAAATTTCAAAATGCACCAGAACTGTCCTGCATGGCTGCTTGCGAATTTAAATAGATTTCTCTTGATATCCCATTCACTCCCCTAATGGCATTGGAAGCAATAAATTTAAATTGCAAGGAAAATGCCTCATAGTAGTAGCTTCCTTGCTTGCATTTCTTTCCGGGATCGCAAATGCCGTTCGATGTATCGGATATCGGATAAGATTTAGTCCGATTGTGTAATTACCATATCGAACACCAATGATATTAGGTAAGCTTAAACAAGGAGCAGATCGAAGGTCGTTAAGATTGAATAGCGTGGTGTTACCTAACGATGTGACTACCTGTATCTTTCGCGCTTCCCTTAATCTACAGACATTGTAATGGAATTGACACTTAGTTTTGTCTTATTTTGACTCAAAGGCAAGTCAAAGAGTGCAATCCAAAATCGAGCATTAATCATCCAACCACATCATTATCCATCTCCTTTAAGGACGTTCGTTTTACCTAGTCTTGAAGAAGGCCTTCTGCGCTTCATTGAGTTCAAACCCAATGTAGCTCTGCTGCCCCAGCCAGGGGAATTCTCCAAACCTGACGATGCTGAGGTCATTGCTGACGACAAGCTCTGGAAATATGGCGGTGCAAGATGGCGGAGGGAGAGGTGCAGATTGACCAGGAGACACGCCCGCATGCGAGACACCACGAGATGTCCCGCGGAAGAAATTCTGGGCGCTGCAAGAAAAAGATGAAGTTATTCACAAACAGATCGAAATAACACAGTTCAGCTAAGAAATGGCAGCGGTACTGATTGACGAAGAAGCTGGACACATCATTTTATTAAAAGGCATTCATACTTGTCTGGAGCTAATCTAAACCTTTGCAATTATTCTTCATGAATTAAGATATATAATTCTATCATCTGCATGGATTTAAGTGTAATAATGAAAGACCTTGCAATCAAATTTCAGTGAATTTAAATGCCTTGTACCCAGGAATCAAGATTCAACTCACTTGTTGTTCAATACGAACGCATATACGTCCACTTCAAGAGATTGCGTGGTTGGCGCTGAGAATGGCAATTGCATGCCGGGAGATAGTCCACCAAAGTACAATGGATTGCTGACGGCGAATGCGCGACGGAAGTTGCCGAACCATCCGTTATGGATTTCACTGCCGTCAACGCGGACAAGATAACTAACGCAAAGGAAAAACAAGATCAGAATAGAATGAAATTTCAACTTCAAAGTGATTCTTCTATAGAAATGTTGCCAGCAAGAGCATCGACTTCGAACCGCAATAGGCCGCAGTCCCCCCTCAACGCGCATAATACAATCACCTCTTTCAAGCTTCCTAGAAATGATCACGCGGATATTTTGTTTCTATGGTTACCACGCACACTGATAGCGAATACGAGTACCAGGCTCGATTTAATGGATAATGACTCTGGAGAGTATGATACCGCATTCGCCTTCTAGTCACTTCAACGAAAGCAACTCAAATACCCATCACATGCTACACTGATCTACACAATCCACAGCGACTCTGATTAAGCACACAAATGAGCAACAGCATTGCAAGCAACCTAATCATGCCCATAATGGAAACGAGGCAGCATAATTACTATAATTAATCCTCACTTGTTGCTAATGAATTCCAGTGAGACATTATGCCACCGTCCGTCGCTCAGCGTGAGGTTGTTAGATAAGAACGGATCGATGGATACGAAATTGTTGTCGTGAAGGACGATGAACAGATTGCCACTCGTCAGCGCCATGTAGAAATACGAACGGACGCGCTCTTGTTGATAGTAAGCATTCTACAAGAGACGCCAAAACATCAACGTCATCACGCACGTCTCCTGAACACACATGGAACACAGACAAAGGCAAAACGAAAGAGTTCAGTAATTGAAATCAATTCTGCTTCATCTAAATCGGAGGTGCTTTCTGAGGCCGACTGGATTTCTTCTGCCTCGTGAATATGCTTACGTAATAATTCATTGAGCACTTCCACAGTCTAATGCTCGATTGGGTTTTAAATGCAGGTGGTCATTATCAAGAGGTGACCGCTAAGACAGGTTCGACCGTAGGTTCATTACTTGACTTACGTTGTCAGAGCTATACAGAATCAACCCATCCAGCTGCCAAGTCTTGAATGTCAGTAGAAATGACGTCACAGTGGTGATTCCCGTGGCCTCGTATGCAGAATAAGAGCCAATGCCTTCCCACCAGACGTCGCCATAGAAACGAATGCCATTGACAATCTGAAAGGAATCAGGTGGTTAGCAACAGAGAATCGGAGCAATGAAAGTCAAGCTTCGCTTACAACGTAGAATGATTGAGATGACGTTATTATACAGTTGCATCCGCTGGAATCGGATCCGTTGCAGGCGATTTTTTCAGGTAACGTTAATCTTATCCGGAACCAACTGTTCTATTCTTCAGTAGTATCCTTCGTTTGAAATGTTTTCCTGTTTATCAGATATAATCAGCAATGTTGAATTATATACTCGCACAGGATTGCTGCCAGCAACCACGATTCTAAGAAGAGCTCGAATAGCTTTATACGGACATGCGCTTCGGAGACCAGGCACACCCCTTGCGACGATTTTCAGAGATAGACCAACTGATCCGAGAAGACAGGGGAGGCCGCGAAAAGCCTACTTGAGCAAATAGAAGATGATTTGCTCAAAGTAGGGATCACCATCAAAGAAGCGGCCTCTCTGGCGCTCAACAGAGATTGATGGAGGAGCACAGTGAACAAGTAGTTATGATCACGCCATGTTTCCTCGAGGAACAATTTGTGCGTCTTAAGTAGTATAATAAGTAGTAGATATAATCACGTAATTCGATATAATTACGAATCCATTTTGATATACAATAAATCGAATTTGATATATAGATTAGTAAGCTCAACAAGGAAGCAAGATATGATGCCAGCAATGGCATCAATGATGATCCCAACATAATTATATGGAGAATCAAACAGTAGAGTCCCTTGCGTCGCACTAGTGCGTAGTACGATGTCGCAAATACTGTAAGTGCAGTTATGAAGTATCATACACCTCAATGGCCGAGCACGTTGTATTCTCCAACTCATATCGGGTATAGTGTCATAATAAATAACATGCAATGCTTCATTCACAGGATGACGCTGACTATCACATTGCAGACGAATGAAAGGATGTGGAATGCCTCTAGTGAAAGCGGAATCTTGCGGACAGCGCGTATTAGTCTCGTTTTCATGAAGTCTCGTAACTGATCATAACATATATGTGGGTTTATTCAGCATTCAAATAGGCGATAAAAGTCACTCCTCGTTTCGCTATTGACTTGCATCAGTGGATTTCACTCACATTGCCAGCTATCATGTCGTAATAACTGACGCCCACTTCGATGGTCTTCAGCGTGCCATTGAAGTTGCGAGGAATAAGCTGTCCGGTTAGGAAATCACTCAGCTGCAAATTGCGCATGTCACCGGCAAAGACACCACTGACAAGCGCCCGCTTTGACCTGAAAACATTTCAGCAAAACATGGATTGTAGCTCTGCATGCAGTCGCTAACACAACATGTTACGTTTTCTCATATATGGTGTCTCTTAAAAATGTCAAATAATATAAGCATACTGCAGAAGGTCTGCAAAAGGTTTTTACACTACAAGGTAAATATCTTTATCTTTCAAAATTATTTTATTTAAATACAAATATAAATCAAAAACACTAATACTCTTGAAGATGATGTTTATATTATTAAAAAACAAATGAAACGTATTATTTCAATAAGGAGTTTGCAATGGTCCCATATTCAGATAAATTGTTCCATTTTCGAATAGCTCTCTCGGCGAAAGAAAACATCTTGTCTTAAGTGCTTTTAGAAGTATTGACATGAAACTTTAATTTGTGTTCTCGAGTTTTCAAGTTGAAAATGTCACGGCTGTTGGTAGTCGCATAAGACCTTAACACCCAAGTAGCATAATCTGTCATTCTTACAGAAAGGCAAATTTTAAATGAATTAAACACGAACTACAACTCGACAGAGCTTGCTTTATTCTACCCGAAGGAACAGAATTTGAACAAATTTAGTGATTTTAACAGTTTATGTTAATTATTCCGTGTAGTCTGAAAGCTTCCCTCTAAAGCCTTCTACGAGTCTATACAATCAAACCTGTATTAGCGGCCACCTCTCTAGAGCAGCCACCTGTGTATAAAGGTCACTCTTCATAATCCCAAAATGATAATTTCCATAGAAGTAGCCTGGACAGAAAGACCACCTGTCTATAAAGGTCATTTTCCTCATGGTCCCAAATGTGGCCACTATAGACAGGTTTCATTGTACATAGTTCGTTATAATTGTTCAACTGAAGCCACATACTCTATTTCAGGCCAATTGACAACATTAGTTAATTACCCTCCTGACAAAGGCGCTCCGAAGATCATCTGACTGCCAGATGGAATTGTGATTGAACCAATGTACGTTGTGACCATTTCCGTTGAAGAAGGTGCTGTGGAACCAACGAGGCTGACCGTAAGCGTGGCGTTGACGTTTGAACGGAGCACGCGCACTCGATACCAATGTCCGTTGTTGTAGGTCGCTCTGTGAGGAGAAAACACATCAGACACCATTTAAATCACGGAAAATAGCTTGCTATATATATATATATATAACTTTCCTCTTTCTCGCATTCAGCTGTGCGCAAGTCATTACGCAAGTCTAAGACGTTACTGACGCAGATATGACCTCACAAATAATTTACTGTAGAATTATTCTTCGTGGATCGAGTACCATAGCATCTCTGAAGTGGACATATCATATTTAGTTAAAAGCGATCGCAACGGACAAATGCTACAAGGCAACGCATAGCGTAGACTATCATACGTTGAAAATATCCAAGAAAAACCGGAACTTTGGAAGCCTTCTATGGAGGTATTTATTTTTGAAATTTGAATTATCAAAACAAAAAGTAAGGACAGAAATTATGTCGATGTTCGTTCAGCTTACTTGGTTGTCATCAGGGCGATATCATTTCCTAAACTGGTTGAAAATTGAAACACCACCATTCCGTCTTTGATGTAGACGCCATAAGCGAGATTGCTATTTTGATCTAGCACTCCGAAGAGCACGACATTGTTCTGGAATGTTCGAAATTCAACTTGCGCCTCGGAATACATGGCATTAATTAAGAACGTCCCAATGCCATGGCGAAGGTATCCGTTGCCGTAGAAACTGATCCACGTTCCATCTGCGCGTCGACGGTAACCATGACGAACTGCAGCGTACTGATGGTAGCCTCGGAATGATTCAGGGCTCAGTAAATTGTACTTGAGGCTGTTGATTTCAAGGTTATCATAAGTGCCACCCAGTTCACCGTACATGCCAGTCAAAGAATCCTAGAAGAAAAATCATCAAGGAAAAAAAAAGAACAACATAATATGAGAATAATAATAGAAATGATGATAGTAATTACAGGTAATTTAGGTTCACATTCAGATAATTTGTTGCGTATTTTGTCGGATAATTCTAGACAAGTTTTGTCATATTAAAATATCAATTTTGATTTGTACAGTATATTATTTTCCCGGATTTTTAGTTGAAATAAAGTTATTAAGCTGACAAAATGATGGAATAAATCAACAAGATATGTTTTAGCAACCAAAACGTAATTATTAATCATCAATTAGGCTATTAGCAATTATTATTAGCAATTAAGAGAAATTTATGTACATTACGAATTTGTAACTCATTGCTCTTATGTAACTTACGCACCTCCAAACGCTACAAAGTCAGGAGTTAATGGCATCGATTTTCGCCACTGCATTTAAGTGTCGAATTTAAATATATGCTAACATGTTTAATATGGAATATGAATATAAACAAGTGAACTATGCGATAAGATATAATAGGCCTAGATAGACACATTACGATGCAATTACCATGAAGCCACCTCGGAACCCTGAGAGGTAAACCTTGCTTGCTGTTGATAATGACATCGAACCAATCGTCACAGAATTGGGTGAGTTGTGAAATGAGAGCGAATATGAATCATGATCACCACGCACAACCAAGAAAGCATGTTGGCCATATCTGAAAGACAACGCAAAAAGCTATTCATCAATAAAGCATGAGTACAGCCATTAGTGGAATGGGCATGAGTCACAATATCACGTGACACAGGATAACTTTCATTCGATGTCATCTGTTTGTTAAGTTAAGTGCTATTGTCAAAGTGGTAGCATACTCCATAACGAACGAGACTCAGTCAATCGAAAGAAGGATAATGTTGCAAAAAATATAATTCAAGACAGAATGACTCATATAGCGCCTGAAGCACGAGTGTGAGATTAGATAAAAACGAGGCTATGACGCCATTACAAACGTCTCCTATATGCTAATAGAGTGTATAACTGTCTTCTGACAATGAAAATGAAGTATATCCTGAGAGGAAATGGGCTGGTCTATCATTATCATGATACTAATTATAAAGGGGTGTGGCCAATAAGCTGTAAGGTTCCCCCTTTTCTTCTCTCCGTTGTAGAACTAATAATGTACCAAAGCAATATGGATACGTATATCTGATGAATTTAGTATTCCATGCTTTACTTTTGAAAGCTATAATTTAACATTGATGTAAAAATATATTTGAACATTCAGCCCTAGCATTGAAAACAGAGCTAATCGAAGCAAGAGGTCCTGGAAAGCGCACAATTGAGTGTCACCGATAGATACAGGGCGTCACCGGAAAGTCGTTGTTCTACACCCACCTTGCTATGGCGATGTTGTACCATTTCTGTATTTCAATCATCGTGTCACTCCTCAGCGACGTCGTGACGCCATCAATGTTGACATGGGCGTTGACGCGTCCGTCTTTCAAGTAAACGCCAATGCTATTTTCCTATGACGCAAACATACAAGTTGATACGACATATTTATATCTGAATGAAAACTGTATGTCTTCTAATAACAGCTCAACACAATCTTGTTGATGTAATACATGAGAGACATGCCATGATATTAATGCTTTCAGTCTTCACTTGTGAGAATTTCAAAGGTTGTGAGAGCAGGACACGCTATGTTAAACTTCAAAACGAACAAGTTCGGCAAACAGCAAGCCTATAGATGTGAGATTACTGTGTGTCTAAACGGGCTCCGTCAGATGTGCGACAACGGCAGCGCGAGTTTTGAATTTGAAAGAAAGGAAACTTCCGGCACTAACTTTGTTAATGATTCCGACCTGGGTTTCGACTACCCCTTTTTTGCTGGTAGTGAATATTCTCAGAAGTCGATGTTTCGAGGTCGATATCTCTGGTTCTCGATGTCTCAATGGAAAATATATTTTTACTAATCGTATTTTCTCATCGAGCTCTATCCACACGTGAAGTATCGAATTTGGTGGCAGTAGCACTTTATGAACAAACTGATGGCCTCCATGTGGTGCACAGATTTTTTCAGGCGTGAAGAAGAGCACAACTGGATAGGAGGCTGACACGTGATCTATAGTTGTTTAAGTTTAACTAGTGGTGGAATCCCTTGTTTTTCTATTGCAATAGAACGCACTCACAAATAAAGTATTGGATTTCACTGCAATCGATATTTAGATATATGGATATCTCATCATCAGGAATAGTATTCGGTATTAGTAATAGTAATA
>OFHS01001084.1:0-22812 GCA_900245855.1 Calvadosia cruxmelitensis
ATGAAAAGAGATTCGTTTAGGCCTTGATCACTGTCTGATCATTGAGTCTACTTTGTCGTTTGTGAGATACGACACTCATCTCTATCGCAACGAGAATTTGTTTGCGCAAGAACAATAGAGGCATCTCAGACGCTTCACAGTTTCTTCCTTGAAGGAGGCGTGAGCAAAATGGCTCAAGAATTCTGTCGCCAAAGCTGAATCAAGGCCATCCGCTGACTTGAATCAATCACTTGACTATTGCATTCAAAGCATTGTTGGAAGCGCAGAAGTCTTTCATGATTTTTACCTGGACTTATTTGAGTTATATTTTGAAGGTTTGAGGCTGCTAAATCGTTATTCAGTGAGTTCAAAGCAGTTTTCGTAGGCCCAAGTGCACAACAACATTCAAGAGTTTTGTCGCTTGGAAATATTCGGAGGAACAGTTACTCCGTTAAATAATTTGACCTGATCACATTCAAAATCAAACACATTGAAAAGTGCCCAGTCTCACCAATGTGCTCGTATATAATTTATTTATGTAATTCGAATGCAAATTATTTCTCAATGAAAAGCATTTTCTGCATGCCTTTTGAGGCTTTCATTTAGTTATTCATCAAAACTTCTTCGGGATGTGTAAAACTTTGACCAATCGAAAACGTTATAAATCGTAGATGAAAGCATTTCTCTACAGAATAACCAGTACTTAATAATGGAAAATCAAAGAGTAATTTGTAACTTGGGTAATCAATTACATTTTACGGCAAGTTATTTTGAAGTTGTAATTAATTACATTTCTGGAAAAAGTAATTGGAATTGGAATGCATTGCCTTTGATTAAAAGGAATTAGAATTGTAATTAATTACACAGATAGAAGAATTCTTACAACTATATGACATTATATTAAGTCGATTAGGGCAGGTCTAAAACACGGAAAAGCGGAAAAATGTATGGAAAAAAATTCGGAATAATCAAGAAAGAGGTACATTGTTTGTCAGATCAGATGGGATGTACTTCTACCAAATTTCAAAATCAAAATCGATAAAACAGAGCAGAAAAATCGGCTTTTGTAAATTATGATTCTCTATACAGAACTGAAGCCTTTGTTCAGATTGTGAAACGAATGCCAAAACAAGTTTCCAATAGTTTTCTGCAGCCGTGTAGGCCTTTCATGCTTCATAAAAGTGGCTTCAGTTTATGAGTCGAGTTTGCAGAAACGTTTGGACCTGAAAGCAGTAATTTAATCCCCCTTTTCTTTTGTGAGCGTTGCAGCAAGCAATAGGTATGCAATTCAACAGTAGCATGTTATGTCCAGGGGTGGGTAGTAGCGAATCAAAACTAGTATGCTATTCTAGTGAACTAGTTTTTTGACTAGCGTTTAGTTTTCTGACTAGTTTTTAATGAAACTAGTTCTAGTTCTAGCGAACTAGTTTTCAAAACGGATATTCTAGTTCGCTAGAACCAGAAAAAGTTATAACTTATTGTTAGTTGCAATTTTCAATCAGAAAGAAACACAACAAGAAACACAAACCTGCTCGGTTTTCATGGTTTACACCACGCAAGATCCAGTTGCTGCTACCTGCAACCTGATTGACAGAAACACCTAAATGCTCACATGGTTTTGGCACCTCATTAGAAAATCTTTGACTGTGATTGGATGCTATTTTTGTGATCATGTCCCGCGACAGCACAAAATGCCTCGCAAAACACGCACATTTAACAATTCAGGTTGAGAGGTGAAAATTGAGACGCTTGCTGTTTAGGGCTCCGAATTACCGGGAAAATTCATTCTCGGTTTCCCGAAACTGATAACCGGGACCCGAACGAGTCCCGCTTTTTGTTTTCCATTGTTTTCGCACAGTATACAAAGCTTCAGACTTCTGTTCGCAAATATACAAATAAATGATATTAACGCGAGTAAATTCTCCGCGAAAAGATTGAGAGTGTGGACAATTCAGAAATCAATGTTCCTAAATAACTCCAGCCAAAGTAATCCGCTAAAATTTATTGCGACTAGCCACCACGAAGACGAGGGCTGATGAGACAGCGTAGTGAATGTTGTTGAAACGAAAAGCAGGACCGGTCGGTCGTGACTTGTACTACACAAATTGTCGTCAACACAGCGAATTAATTTCAAGTTTAAGAAATCCTCGATAGTTAAGACTGACTGGACGTTAACGAAGGCTGATAAGGCAGCCGTTCGAGTATTTTGAAACGAGCAGCAGACTGAACACTTGAACAGAGTTTACAACACTCCAATCTAATCTCGCAAGGACAACATAAATTAGACAAAACAAACTTATGTCCAAACCCTGAGTTCTAAAGATTCTTCGAGGCACAAACAAACATCCAAATCCAGTGTACAGCAGTGCCACGAAATATCGAAAGCAAGTCAACGCGACGAATGAGACATTGCGGAACGGTGAATGTGTAAAGTGATTCATTGATTCAACATCGTACATTTCTGTGAAGCGGTCTATTGTTGCGAGACAAAAGAAAGCTGACATCAACAAGCGATCTGCAGACAAGTCAACTGAAAAGGTGATCAACGTCATGACTGATGTAACGATTCCACAAACATTTTCGACAGCAACACAGTAAACAAATGATGGGCAACTTATAAACTCATCAACTGACCATGAAGCTTTACAGAATCTGCAAAAAGCAGGAAATGCAAACAAATTCCGGAAGCGAAACGGGAAAATCCATTCCTGGTGCCCGGAATAAATGTCGGGTCCCGGTTTCCCGGGACTCAATTCGGAGCCCTATTGCTGTTTTTATGATCGATCATCCAACGTTGCGGGCATGGCCAGCACAAACTCAGATGCTGATGTTGTTGAAGTAACGGCGAAGAATCCCTGGCTGTAGTTAAATACTTTAATCCAGTTCGAGTGGAAGACGGCGACGGGCTATGCGTTCATTTGCTTGAAATGCGCTCGAAGAAGGAAAGTTTTGTCGACCAATCATTCGTCCTCGTGCAACCTCAAAAGTCACCTACTGGTAAGAACAGCGCTTGCAACTTCTCATCGAATTGTCTGATATTTTGTCTGCCAGCTGGTATTATGTTGACTGACTTGTGATTACTAGCGATCTTCTCACGATGGCTGACGATTTTGCTTGCTTGTGTTCTAGGCAAAACACCCGCATAGTGTTGATGACTATCAAGTCTTATGAGCCAAAAGCGAAAGGCTGCGTCGTTACCAACACCAGATCCAAAGCGACAGAAAACGGCGTTCTTTGGAATCGATCATCTGCGCCTGCCAAGCAGCAGGACGTTGACAAAACTGTCTTGGATTTTGTGTGCGGTAATTTGATGCCATTTTCAATTGTTGAGTCCATGCAGTTCAGAGATCTGATCAAAACTTTGAAACCCGATGCCACCGTGATGTCAAGGAGACTGTAAAGACATGCCTGGGAGACCGCGCTGCCACTAAGAAACAGCGAGTAAAGAAAGAGCTACAGTCCGTCAAACATGTGGCCACCACTATGGATTGCTTGTCTGTAAGCGGGATATCATATATCGGGATAACTGCGCACCGGTTTGACAGCAATACCTTCGCACGAAAATCCGCTGCTCTTGCATGCAAGCGGCTCAAGGGCAGTCACACATTCTTGGTCCTGGGCGAAGCGATTGAGGTGATCCACACCGAGTACGCCATTTCAAACAAGGTCTGCTGCTCCACGACGGACTATGGCTCCAACTTCGTGAAGGCATTTAACGAATTTGGCACTGCATTCACAAGGAATGCTTCTGATGACAGTGACGACAAGATCGACGAGGATCCGTGGACACCGTTTGCTCTCAACGAGATTATGCTGGAAGGCACGGACAATGCCGAGGAGGGCCTTTTCAACTTACCAAAACATCATCGGCGTGCAAGCCACACTGAACCTTATTGCTACAGTAGACTGTACGAGTGGAGCACAGTTAAAAAGACCTTCCGTGCAGCCATGGGGAAATGTTCTGGTCTCTGGAACAAGTGTGCGAGATCAGCACAGGCCAAGGAGACCGTCAATAAAGTCAGTGGAATTCAGCTGATCTGCCCCGTCGTGACAAGGTGGAACTCGCTTTTTGCTGCCATCGAACGCATGGTGAGGATCACCAAGGAGAAGGGCGACTCTGTATTAGATGCGTTGTGCGATCGCCTAGATGTGGCGAGGTGAGTGTTCAATATTCTCTGTGTCATGGTTATCAATAATTCGTGATCATATTATTCAAAAAGTCAATATTCTTATTCTTATTGCACTATGCTTGCAATGTGTGTTACTGCATGACGTGATATAGTATTATGATGTGTTGTGTTTTGTGTATGACTTTCGATGCATTTACTCTTAATTATGTGTTGTTGTAGATTCACTATGTCGGAGGTAAAACGTCTAAAGCACTACATCGCCGTGATGCGACCATTTTGACAAGCCCTAGATATCCTGCAAGGAGTTGATGCCATCAGCATGGGCTACTTGCTGCCCACACTCGCCTTCTTGAAGGAGAAATTAATTTCTCGACGGGATAAGTTTGATTCATGAAACATCCTTGTAGATCACCTCATCGATGGCATCAATCGTCGCTTCAACTCCTGTTTTGACAGTGAGGAAATGATAGCGGCTGCACTTCTTCATCCGAGCTTCAAGGGTGACTAACCTATTACGGATGCTCAACTTCTTGCAGGTAATTAAGTGTGCGTGTTAGACAGAACATTTTCCTGCTTGATTAATCTTGTTGGACCCATCCTGTGTTTGTATAATAATCCTCAATTGTTTTGATTGTACACCTTCATGTTATGTCTATTATGATTTATGAATTTTTATGCAACATTTGCCAGTGGTTTCAAACGGCTGGGTTTATTTCAATTCACCACTGATCTACCACTTCTTGGTGCTCTGACCTAGTGTTTCATTAGTATTTTATGTAGGTAAGGCATTCATCAAGGACAGTATGGATGAACCCTGCTACTGATGCTGACTCCAACGATGAAGGACATTTCTTTTCGGCCCTTCCAACGCAGCGTCACACCAGCAAAGATGCCGTGTTGTCAGGTTGGTTGGCAGAGGGGAAATCTGCACTGGAGAAAGACTCATTTGGGAAGCACCTCTCTCTGCTTGCGCTGTTTCTTGAAACAAAAACACTGTTGCCTTCAAGTGCTTCAGCTGAGCGCTTATTTTGGCACTGCTGGTCTGATATTCCAGCCAAGAAGAATTTGAGTGACGGACACCATTTTCGAAAATCAGTTGCTGGTCAACTTGAATAGTTGTTGGCTGCCCGTACCCCTTTAGGTTTAAATGACTAATCAGGTAGCTGTTGTCTGCATGTAGCCGTTTCGTTTAAGTTTTGAAGTTGTATATATGGCTCAATCTTGCTAGTTTGAATAACATGAATTTATGCACATGACTGTATTTTTCTGACTTCTTGTTGTGTCTAACTTCGTTGCGCATGTTTAGCGGAAATTAATTTCTAGCAGAAAAAAATCTAGCAAACTAGTTTTTTAAAAAACTAGTTCTAGTTCTAGCGAACTAGAAAATAAATCTAGTCATCCATCCCTGGTTATGTTGTCAGAAAGGCGGGTGTCATAGCAATGCAACCTAGTGGCATGAAACTCATTTCCGTTATGGGGTCATTCCACATGTAAACAAAACCTGACAATCAGAACAGTCATGTTTCCGCTGTGTTACTGATCAGCTAAAAACGTCCTGAACACTGGTAATTACAATTTGCAAAATTTCTTGCTGCTAATTGCAAAGCTCTATGCATTAAAAGTGCAACCTGAAGTCTATGCTACATGTAAGAATGACGTTTGTTCCTTGTGACAGATGTTTCCAGTTTCATTGTTCTAGTGCTCAGTAAATATTGCTCCTTTTTTTAATGTCCATTGCTCAAGTAAGATGATGGTCCACTGTTAGCAAAAGGAGGTCCACTGTTAGCAAGTAGGAAACAACAGGCTCTCTGCTAGATTTCTCAACAATATTGCAATAGTTTGCTTTCCCAGTTTTATGCGAAACACAATGTCAGTCCCGCATGTCTCACCATAGGCTATCGTACGTGTCACGTAATGTGTCACCACACAGCTTGTTAAGCATGTTTATCAGTCCATTGAAAAATACTCATAAAGGGCTTACACGGTGTTTGGATAAATGATGATGATGATGACATGTAACATATGGAATTTTGTTTTAGATTTGGATGGTGATGATGTATCCCGAAGACGGAAGCGTGGATTGCTGAAACTGTTTTATGGTGTCCAGTCTGAAGCTTCTGAAGTTAAATCTGACCCTTATGACATCAACGAAGCATGCTTTGAGCATGATGCATACCTAGAGAAAGTGTTCAAAGAAAAGACTCTGTCAGAGCTAATGGATAAGGAATCTGAAATTGTTAAACGTGAGTCCTAGATAGATATGTTAACTGTTCTTATAACTTTAATTCTGGGAAAAATTTTGCCACTTCTAAAAAGTCAGAAAACTGCAACTAGTAGAAACAACATCCGCAAAGAATTTCCACAGCATCTGAATGACTTTTTTTGCATCTAATTAAGTAGCTACTGAAAAGACTTCTGATCTCTTCTAAATATATGTTTTCTGTATCTGAATAGTGTTTCTCAGCATCTATTCAAATGATACATGATAGACTTCCGCCATGTCTGAATGGCATAATTTTGCCTCTAAGCAACACTACATGTTATTTACATCTCTTAAATCCTACTTTCTGGTATAATTGTAGTGCCATGTGACGCCAAATGGGTTTCCGTGGCATGGCCAGTAGTTGTATTAATTTGCTTTTTTTTAATTTTAGTCTGTGAAAAGCTGTATGTAGTTCTGTTGTGATGAAAAAAACATCAGTTTGTTCCTATAGCATCGCTATTTATAACAACGGCAGTTAAACTCATCTGCATTGATAAGTTATTTGATATTAGTGCTCAGTTTTGTGGGTGCTACTTACTTGTAAAGAAAGGAACTGCAATGGTCAACCTGTCACCACAAAGCACCGATCACACTGCTAAGTGAGTGGAATTAGTAAAGCTGCTTACCGGTACAAAGTATTATGTTGCTTTCGCTGAAGGAGAGGCAGGGCAGGTGATTTTTCGCTTCCTGGCTGTTTTTTGTTGTTGTGAGAGACATATTGATTGAATTTGATCTTGCAGCACTCAATGGAGTTTGCCTATTGAGAGTGTGATGACTAGCAAACTAGCAATCAATCAATCAATCAATCAATCAATCAATCAATCAATCAATCAATCAATCAATCAATCAATCAATCAATCAATCAATCAATCAATCAATCAATCAATCAATGATCTTTATTTATAGAGGGCATATCCCAATAAACCGCACAGTTTGTCTCCCTTGGGGCCCTCTTGCCAATGGTTCAAAATGAATTACAATTTGCAATGATATAAAACTTAACTTCAAAACATTTACAATTTCTAAGCACTACATTTTTAAAGGAAGGTTAACAACCACTGAGCATGAGTATAATACTGGAATACAATACTATAAAGTCCATTCGAGAGAAAATATACAGAGTTAGCAGTAGGGTGATTAAAAAACATCGATTTTCGAAATTCCAACTGGAGACAGTTTCAATCGATGCTTAATAGGTTAGAATGAATGCATGCAAAAGAAAAATTAATTTGAAGAACTTTTAGAGGTGCCTCTGGAATTGTTTGTGTTTTGCCGCTGAGCGTTCGTTGAAGCAATCGAAATTTCGATTCGACAGGAAATGATCACGTTATGCAAGAGAAAGCCGCGGCATGAATTAGCAGTGTAACGCCTTTGACTTTGTTGGCGCCTGTGTGACCAAGGGTTTGAACAACTCCCCTTACTATTTCGTCAAGGCATCTACTATGTAGGCTTTTGATGTTTTAAAGCTTGAAGATGTTTCGTAGAGGAAACATGGATACTACCACAGACTTTTCAACCTGCGTTGAGATCAGCGACACTCCGCAAGCTGTTGCTGCCTCCCTGAAGCTGGACTGACTAGGACGACTCAACGTTTATCTTTGTTTTCAGTTGCCTGTGAGTCGCAGAGGATGAAAGTACAATTTGAAACTCTTTGATAAGAGAATTTCATCTGCTGCTCTAGAAAAATACGAATTGGTTGTATTGCTCAATATTGAGGTGTTACAAACTGGAAAATGTGTTTGCTACTTCTTGCTGCAGTGATCGCAACCCGTGTGTTGAGCGCAATCTGAGCAGACCCGTGTCTTGTTGTCAACCTTCTCGGAATGTTGAATGTTAAATAAGTGAATAAGAAATGCATACCATTATGCATGGAATAAATCTACTTACTAGCCGACAAAATTGCAAACATTGCTAATTAGTCGGAATTGTTGATCAAGTGCGTTCAGATGGCCAGAGCAGTCTGAAGAATTCTTGAGTTCAGACATTTTCCGTTGCAAATGCCCACCGTGTTGGCTGCAAACAGTGCATCAAACTCTGGTGTTTGACAACGAATCTCTCAAAGATCTTTGAAGAGCAACTGCTAGACTGTTCGCTGAACGTTATTTTATGAGTTTGAGCCAAAACATTGTTAAACTCATCAGCCCAAGATGAGTGTGGCAGTGGTGCTATCCGATGGGAGGTTTGTGACATGCGTTGGATTCTCCTCGTATGAGAGCGCTGTCACAACCCCGACCCAAAGGGGCACTGTCACACTGATAGTCAGTGGAAACTGCATCTACTTAATCACACAATTACTTACTTGCATTTTAAAGGTAGGTTGGGTGGGGAATTTAACGTGTGGATTCATTTTGCGACGCCTCACAACTTTCCTTTCGTGTATTTTGGCGTGTCGTTGCCACTCTGCGTTCGAGATACGAGATAGAATGAGGGGCCCACTACGACACGAGGATAGGGCAAGGCTCATCAGATCACGAGGGCTGTCTCCTGTGGAGCAAGATCAGTAGGCTGCCGAATCCGTTAAATTGCTACTGCTACCAAAATCGATATTTCACATATGGATAGAGCTCGATGAGAAAATACGATTGGAAAAAAACATTTTTCAACTGAGACATTGAGAACCAGAGATATCAAGCTCTGAACATCGACGTTTGACGACTTTTAAGAATATTTACTACCAGCAAAAAGGGGCGGAGGTCGGAACCCAAATCGGAATCGCTAACAAGGTTAGTACGGGAAATTTCCCTTCTTTCAACTTCAAAAATTCGCGCTGCCGTTCTCGCGCATTAGACAGAACCCATTTTGACTCACAGTAATCTCACATCTATAGACTTGCTGCTTGCCAAAAATTGTTCGTTTTGAAGCAGGTTTAGCATGGTAAACTTCGTATTTTCTCCATATCAATCGCATTTTCCCAATGCAGCGAATCGCCCGATCGAGATAGCGTCGCGTGTTGTCGGGTAATTGTGAAAAGGTGTTACCAATGGTGTTGCAGGGTTATTTTCGACAAGGCTGCACTTGCTGCAAAGATCACAGGATGCGTGATTAGGAAAGTTGACCACAGCCACTTGAGATTTTAAGAAGCGAGTTCCATCAAAGCAGCACAAAGTCATGGGGAAAATGCGATCGAGATGGAGAAAATACGAAGTTTACCATGCTAAACCTGCTTCAAAACAAACAATTTTTGGCAAGCAGCAAGTCTATAGATGTGAGATTACTGTGTGTCAAAATGGGTTCTGCCAAACACACGAGAACGGCAGCGCTAATATTTGAAGTTGAAAGAAGAGACATTTCCTGTACTATCCTTGTTAGCAATTCCGACCTGGGTTCCAACCTCCGCCCCCTTTTTGCTGGTAGTAAATATGCTCAGAAGTCGATGTTCAGAGCTTGATATCTCTGGTTCTCGATTTCTCAGTTGAAAAATGTTTTTTGCCAATCGTATTTTCTCATCGAGCTCTATTTACATGTGAAATATCGATTTTGGTGGCAGTAGCATTTTAATAATTAACTGAACCATTGACATCAGTAATGCGTCTGAGCTATTTTGGATAGGGTCTGGGGCCGTAGACTCGTAGCTAGCGCTCGTGTTGCGCACTTGGTCTGGCCTTTAACTACGCATAAATGATATTTAGCTTCATTTAAACTCATCAGCCCAAGATGAGTGTGGCGGTGGTGCTATCCGATGGGAGGTTTGTGACATGCGTTGGATTCTCCTCGTATGAGAGCCCTGTCACTATTCTAATTTATCTTACTCCAACGTGCTTGGAGGGGAGGGACAAGGTGAAGCGGAACCTCCCAACCAAATACAACCAAGCATGACTTTTACTTGATCATCCACATCACGAGAATTCTCCCTAAGCCTGCCTTTCACGTACAGTGGCAAGACTGAGATAAACGTACTACCCGTCGACGCTGCGATAAATGGCAAGATGACGCGGCGAGGGATGTCGCCGGGATTCTAATATAACTGACGTAGGCATTGCTCGTCCATCGCCCCAAGGCTTGGATGACATTGTCGGGCACGCCATTGCTAGCTGCCACTGTTGCTGCTCCGATGCGAAAGCTATGGGAGGAGTATCTCCCTGCAAGCCCCCTGGGTGGCGTGATAGTTTGCAGCCATTCGGACAGGCGAGCCCTTGACAGCGGAACGCCTGCTTGTGAGATGAACAGAGGCCCCGTGGCTCCTCCTGGTTGCTGCAGGTAGGCCAAGATCGCAGTAATAGCACATAGGGGTGGGATGCCCCGGCCAACATGGATGTGGCAACCTTTGCGGAATGGGTCAGTCTTTGAAGTTTTTATGTGGACCCGTAGACATGCAGGAGCGGTACGGTGATCGAATGCCAAGTCAGCAACTTGCAAGTGAATGCGCGTGTCAAAACTCGCCATAGTAGGGACGGTAAATTCAGCGGATCGCAGAAAACCAACATACGACAGCATACACGTGGCCCAAAACATCTTGTAGTCAAATATTGAGTGGTCCAGTGCATTGTGGATGATGAGCATCAAGGAATCGGTGATCGGCAGTTGTTGTGGGGACGGTGATCCCTGAGAACGCTTGATGCCCCGGACGACGCGTTGTAACCGAAGGGCGTTAGCCAAGCGATCCGCATATCCTAATTCGATGTGGAAGGAACGGATAGCAGCCAAATATACGGATCGGTACTGTAGAGACGGAGCCAAGTGGGACACGAACGAATAAGAAATGTGTCTGTTTCGACGCTGGGTACGGTGGGGTAAAACTAAGTTGTTGGCAGAAGGCGAAGAATCTGAGTTCGGCCGATGCGGACGAATGTCTGGTCAAAGGTGCCAGTCCATTCAATAGAAACCCTGACACCGCTGTTCCAATTGGTGTCTGCTAGCTCGTGGAGGAGGTGAGGTGCCACTAGTGTGGGTAGCTCGTGGGCGAGCGGTGCCGCCAGCCGGAATTCCTGCCAACGACAGCGGGACAAAGCATCAGCAATTGAATTTGACGCCCCTGCGATATGCTGCGCCGAGAACGAAAAATTATGGCGAGCTGCTACGAGCAGCAGATTACGCAGTAAGTATTACGCAATATGTCGGGGGTCTTAGATGTCCGGTGATTGAGCACATGCACAACGGCTTCGTTGTCACATTGGAACAGAATGTGCTGCCTCCACCATTGGATACCCCAGACATTAGCCGCGACGATGATCGGGAAGAGTTCTTTGTAGGCAATCGATTTAGCGGTCTGGGACCCAGCCCAGCCACCCTGGAACCATTGCTTGGAGTGAAATGCGCCGTAGCCAATCGACCCCGACTCGGCGGATAAGATGGACGCATCGCCCATCAGGTGGGTTCCCGAATACAGCCAGAAGCTCACGCCGTTCCACTGGCGAAGAAAAGTCTGCCACAATTCGAGATCACGACGGAACTCCCGATTAATTCGAATGGGGTGCACAGGCTTGCGGAAACAGCTGAGCAAAAAGATCAAGCGGCGGATGAATGCCTGACCCTGCCAGATTACCTTAGCTGCATGATGGAGGTGGCCGATAAGAGATTCTAGTTGTTGGCGGTTGCACCAGGCGCGACCCAATCATGACCGTAGCAACTCGTGTAGGGCCAGTAGCTTGTCTGAAGGCAGACGAGCAATTTGGTTGACAGAATCCAGCTCGATACCCAGAACCAGCATTGTTGTCGAAGGACCAGCGCACTTGTCGGGATTCAGGGGCACCCCTAGCTCATGGCATACGCGCAAAGACGTGGGAAGTTGGTTCGCATATTGATCCGACTCAGGTGGACCAGCCATTATAAAGTCGTCCAAATAGTGGACCAGATTGAAGACGCCGTAGTTGCTCGTTAGTATCCATTTGACCATGGAAGCCACTGGATTAAAGATGTACAGGGCCGAGCGGAGGCCGAAGGGTACTACCAAGTCGACAAAATAGTTCCCCGGCCAGTGGAGACCGACAGAGCTGTAAAATTACCACTATTTGAGTAATCAATTACCGTTACAATTACTAGTCTCAAATAGTAATAGATTACCGTTACAATTACTCTCTACGAAAGGTAATTGATTACCGTTACAAATTACTTGCCCTTCAAAAGTAATTATGATTACAAATTACAATTTACTTTTCAAAGCAAATGCAAAATCGAGATTCAAAAACAAACAAAATTTCGAAGGGAGATTCACACAATCTTTATTCAACCAACAATGCATAATTACATATAAACCTTGCACTCGAAATAACATGGTTCCAGCTTACAACTGCAATTTATTATTCATTTTCAACAGAAGGCAATCTTCAAAACGCTTGCCTGTAAGAGAAGCCCTGTGAGGCCGGACGATAAGACCACCGCAACTAAACAATCGTTCACACGCCGCGCTTGCCGGCAGAGGAGTGTTGAGTTCTAGAGCAAGGGGCTGAAGGGTTGAACAGCGCCCATTGAAGATCGAAAACTCATCATTGTCCGAGGATAAGTCAACATCTAACACATGCTTGTTGCCTTTCTTCTTCGTCTTAAAGAATCGGTTGGCATCTACATCAGCCTTTTCTTCTCTTTCACTAGAGACAACATCGTCAGTAAGGCAATCTTTGATGTAGTCCAATCCTGAAGATTTTACAATATAAACAGTATGGAATTAATGACATGTTACTACAATTTAAAATAAAGTTAGCCCTTAAGCAACGCAGCAGATGAAGAACACAAAGACAGTATTTACAAGGCAACTGCCTTACTGCAACATTTTAAAATTTAAATTGACTGCAATCAACTAAGCACGTCAACAACAGTACTCTAAAGGGCCTAACGATTTCACATTACCTTTCTGCAGTTGAAACTTGTCATCCGTTCAGCAGTCCTTGAATTTTGGCACCAAAAGGCTGGCCGCAATCACTTGCTCGTCCTCCATGGTATCGTCGAACCTTTTGTGGATACCATCTATCAGGGCATGGACGAGCGGCACCATCGATCTCTTGAAAACCCGCACAAGGGTTGCCTTCTCCTTTTTCAGACACTCAAGCAAGAAAACAATTGTCGGCAACAAAGTTCCCATGTAGGTATTATTTTTCCCCTGCAGAACGCCAAGTGCAGTTGCAACTGGTCGCATTATCTCTTCGTACAAAGACAGAAATTCCAGCTCAGTATCTTTGAATCTGGAAAAGTAATTGGAAATGACATATTTCAAAGAAATGCAAACGAAATCCTAGAGACGTGAAAGTCAGTAATTAGAGTCGTTTGTGAAACTTAAACTTACAAAATATTCCGAATAAAGAAGGCTAACCATCAAGTCAATGTCACTATACAACAGCAAGTCCTTAATCAGAAGCAACGCAAACAACCAAATGAGGTAGACCAGATATGACTACTGCTTACCGACTTACCGTGTCAGATCGAGACGTTTGCAGATTGCATTTAATGTATATTGAGGCTAGCCTCTATTCTACTTTAAGTTCCTGCAGCCAACGGATCCACTATCTTAACCAAAATCTCATTTAGCTAAATCAACATAATTATTCTAACTAACATTCTATGTTCTATGAATTGGCAAACTTCATATCAAAGCAGTAACAAATGGTAGGCCTATGCAAATATTGTTCGTCGATATTTACCTGACATAGTTGGAGCGTAGAGTATTATTACTGTCTAGTGTGGTTATTGGATTATAGCTGTAGAATTTGGGGGTCCGCCGGTCCGTGCATTTTAATGACTAGAAATGAACCTACAACAGGAGTTAGAGGATAGATCAGATCAACGCTGATATCTCTCCTCGAAGATAAAACACCAAGAATGCTACAGAGATGACCCTGAACTGGAAAAAATGACTTGGCTTCAGAGGAGGCATTTGTATTTCATGACAAGCACCCACATTCACTCCTCCAGAGGACGTTGAATGATGTGTAGTTTAGTCTAGTGTAGTTTCTTTTCCTTTCCTTTCCTTTCCTTTCCTTTCCTTTCCTTTCCTTTCCTTTCCTTTCCTTTCCTTTCCTTTCCTTTCCTTTCCTTTCCTTTCCTTTAGTTAAGTTGAGTTTAGTTTAGTCTGCTTTAGATTTGTGGCTTCTTTTACAATCAGTGAGTGCACTGTCAGAAGTTAGTTTGCAATAGGCCTACCATCTCATGAAGCTTATTGTACATGGTTGCTTTCCTCTTTTGTGAGCTCCATAGTTATTTTATATTATACTTGGTAGGCCTATGATTTTACTGTAAAGGTAAGCCCAGTTATTGTTTTCAATTCATGTGCTTCTATCTCTTTTCATATTCCTTGTAGAGATTCGCGGCCTTGACAGTGACATGCAAACATTGGTTTACGAAAATTATAACAAGTTCATCAGTGCAACTGATACAATCAAAAAGGTAAACCTTAAGTTGAAATCAATAACGTTACCAACTGGAATCAGACTTGTTTGAAGCAGGCACATAGGGTAGTAATCTCTTAAACCAATGGTCACTTAGTACAGGTAAGTTTTAATGTTTGAACCTTTAATTGCCGGTCTGAAGAAGGTACTTAAAATAGGCGAAAGAATGTTTGACTGTAGGTAATGCTGTGCTGCTTCCGTGGTAGCTGATGGACTAGAAGCAGGATCAGGAAATCACACAATTGTTAACTTAAAAAGTATCTTGCTGGCTGCACATAAGATGTGTATGTTTGGTTTAGAGTATTACCACAAATCCCAGGATTCCTGGGCCAGAAAGTTGCTTTCGGTCACGGAACTTCTATTTCGAAAAATGGTAGCATGTTTTGCTTAAATTTACTGTTGCATTGGTTATGCGAATGAAGGGAGCTCTAACTCAAATTGATAGAAGAGATTTCATTACTTTTCACAGTTTATTATTTCTCTAACTTTCTGCATTAATGACATTGAAGTGCATGTGTTAAAATTATCGATGCTTATTTATTTTGCAGATGAAATCTGACTTTCATAAGATGGAGGATGAGATGAGCAAACTTACAACAACATTGTCATCTGTCACAGGCTTCAGTGATACTGTGAGCGATGCTTTGCAAGATCGAAGGGCACACATATCCAAGCTCTCTGGTGTTCATACATTGCTGAAAAAGGTAGTCCTATTCAGGATATGTGACCCAAAAACTAACTAAAAATATTTTCATAAGGCTAATAATAATCGTGTGTCGGCTGCATTAGGGAATCACATGCTATGAAACTAAGTCATATGTTGTTGACACATATTCCTCCCCATAAAAAAAAACACATTAAAAATACAAGTTTTTTCTCGAGTTAGTGACAAATAGTGTAAACCTAAGTCTGTTAACTGGTATATACAGCAGGATCTACTGAGATGCTCTTGGCTTTATATCAAGCAGGGTCGGGAGATTCAGTGGAGAAGTAAACAAAACATGTTTTGATGCCCATTGCTCTGTGTTATGATTTCAAATAAAAGTTATTTTTCAGTTGTTAGGTGGAGGCATGCCTTTCCCTGCCCATATCAGTACCTGTTTGGCTATTAGTGGATTGCCCTCATCCATGCTTCCTATGCCTTGTTCAAGCATGATCATGTTTGTCCTGCATCTGTGCATCTGTGCAAAGCCTTGGACTCGTTTAATCTACTATCTATGCTGTGACCAGTTGTCATATATTGTTATATCTTGCCTTTGTTGTGTATTTGTTGTTACAGCTACAATTTCTATTTGAACTGCCTGCTCGCTTGAAAAAATGTGTGGAGATGAAGCAATACTTTCTAGCTGTGAGGTATGTTGGCTGCTATTGGAAGTAGCTACTGGAGTTATTTACACTTACACATATCTGTTTTCTTTATTGAGATTGTTTTTTAAAAGTTGGCTGTTGATCTAACATGTGCTCTCACATGTGAGGTAATTTGAGCCACATTGCATAAATTGAATCACTGCTGTAGGTTGCGAACTACAGTTGACTTTGCCTTAGGTGGACAGTAAAAGTACTACGGTGATGATTGGTCTGCATACAACAAGTGCATTCTTGTGAGAGAATGATTTCATAACAGTAACATAATTGTCAAAGGGCTACAATGGAACAAAAACGATTTCATCATCATCATCATCATCGTCTTTATTTAGGGAGGCTATCCTGATAAGTTTTTGCTTGTCTCTCTCAGGGCCCTCCAAATGATAGACAGAGTAGCTGAAATGTGTGGAAGCAAATTAATGACATCACATACTACTGTCAATAGTTACACGAAAACTCGACTGGCCTCAGTTGGAATGATGAAGCTGAAAGAGCGAAGCAACTATTTACAGTTACACCTCCATAAAGAAGCTAGTTACAGTTACAAGTATTGCCTTTCAAAAGTAGCGACTTGCAATTACGAATTCCTTTTTGAGGAAAAATAGTTGTTACAGGTTAGGTTTTCAGTTAGTTTGCATTTACCCTTATTCAACATTTGCGATGCAAGGTGATAAGAAGGTATCAATATGGTACTTGCATTAGATTCAGATATTTTAGACCCAAGTGCAGCATAGGGAGAGGCAAGCCTTCAACATTTCAAGAAAACAACCTTATCAACAGGTTATGCTCTTATACTATAATGATCCTTTATCATGTCATTGGAACACGTGACTGGCAATGCGCCCCTTGCAGGTCAGTACAAAGCTTTTCCAGTGAATAGTACGATAGATCCCTTGGTCCATTATCCCCAGGTACTGCAGGCAATGTTTTGTTTAGTGATCAATCCCAACCGTACTGAATGGCACGGTAGCACAGCGTTGGGCCAGGGCTAGGTCAACATTATTATGCTAATATGCCTTATTTGCCATCATCTGCGATACATGTAACTATTATATCCTGATCAAGGACAATATATGACTGGGCTGAAGGCGGATATAAAGACAGATGACAAATAAGGTCTCAACATCACCAACACCAAAACTATCAGTAGTTCAGAACTAGTAAACGTAACAGCATTGTCAAACTTGTCATACTTCATATCTTAATGTGCAAAATACGATGTTCTTGAAGAGCAAGAAACGTCAACTTGAGCCTACGTGCAGGTGTTGCGAGTACCCTATGTCATCACAACACTCGCCACTTAGGTTGTATGTGGCAGTTGAGGGTTTTCTGTTAGAGAGGTGACATGTTTCCATCCAAAATGCGCTACTTTACAGTTGCGAGTCAATCGAACAAGTAGACTGCAACATGCTATGCGATCAATTCAAATCTCTTTTTTCTCGATAGACACACATTGCTTGTTAAGAGTAAAATGGACGCTGACAATTCCGAGCTTTTCTTCCAGATTTGAGAGACTGATATTTTATTACAGTCGAACCTGTCGTAGGCGGACAATCAAGAGTCCACTCATAATTGTCTGTATAGGACAGGTGTCCGCTTACGAGAGGATGACGTCATCCAACAAGAGCAATCGATGCGGCTCAACAATAAGGAACTTTAACAACAAAAATTTTCGATTTCGAATTTCAAAAGTTAAAATTTGGAAAAACGAATTCAAATAATATTAATTTCCTTGAAGAGAACAATTCTCCGAGGGACAACAAATATATGGGCAACCCAGACGCAGCATACGGATATACAACCTTGAACTTCAATGGACAGAAACCACACGAAAGCAATTCACAAACGACAAATGACTTCAAAAAACGTGGTTAAAATTTGCTAGGCTATCGAACAACCTATCACTTGTTTTCATATGTTCTTTGTGTGCTGAGTACTGCCATCTTTTTGCTGCTTTGCGACTGAAAAAATCACTTGCAAGAATCTGTGGACGAGGTCCAACTTGTTCCTAGCGCGTGTTTGATGGCGATACCAAACGGAAACGGCTTTTCCGCCACAAGATTGTGTTGCTATGACACCCGTTTTTCTGATGAGATAACACGCTAGTGTTGAATAACAAATCTATTGTTTGCTTCAGCGCTCACAAAGAAAAGACGGATCAAATTACGGTTATCAGGTTCAATCATTTCTGCGAACTGGAGTCATAAAACTGAAGCGCCCAGAGACGGGTAAACGTTGATGCAGCATTCCCAGCGGAAGTCTTTAGCAGCTGTTTATGATGTTGTGGCGCTTTGATGTTGTTAAATTACGAAACACAAAATCTGTCCGCGTGACCGTGTGCGTGAATAGGGCCCCATTCACACTGGACCGGATCGCTGGCGTAGCGGATCGCTGTTGCGCAAGCGGCACGCTTAGGCGTCTTGTTCACACAGGACCGGTCCGCTCTCAAACGTGTCTCGTGTTACGTCACTTGAGGAATGTATTGCTTTGACAACAGAAGAAAACAATAGCGCACAGAAGCGCGGGAAAAGCTTGCACGCTGTTGCCGGTTTCAAACATTCGAGCCTTGCGTGGAACTGTTTGCGATATCGACGAGCGTTGATTATTACTATGGAAAATTCCGTCGAAGACCCGTACCTGAACTGACGAAGAAATTGAGCTTCTTCTTGAATGCGTTAAGCAGTCCAGGTCCGATTGCGAATATCGCGCAGTTGATTGGGAGTATTCAACACCTTCATCGTGGCAGACTCCATGTTTCTTTTGCACCAAAGCGAGGGATTATTACAGTAGAAACGAGGTGTTGGAGGTCATGGTGCGGATCCGCTTGTTCACACAAGGCCGGTTCGACACCTGATGGGAGCGGATCGCTTTCCGGTCCACTTTCGTAGCGGACCCACTTTTGGCTAGCGAACCAGACCGGAGCGTTGCAGTCCTGTTTGAAAAACACAGCTAGTGATCGGGTCCAGTGTGAATGGGGCGTAGAACTCGAGTTTCAGAGAAACACCTTGGAGCAACTGGTAACAGAAAGCAATGTCCGCTTATGGGAGGTTTGTTGTCCGCAAGAGACTCACAAAAATTGTCTGCTGTCTGCGTTGGACAGATGTCCGCTTACTAGAGGTGTGATCTATTGAATTTTTGAGGGAGGACCGAAAGGTGTCCGTTTACAAGAGGTGTCCGCTTACAAGAGGTGTCCGCTAGTACAGGTTCAACTGTACTGGGATCTGCAGCAACCCAAATGACGCACATATTTAAACTAATAATAAAGCACATCAATGCGGAACATACCTAAATATATCTGCATGTCACCGTGATCGCAGCTCAGTTGATCCGTACATACAAATAGACAAACGACAGTGCTTTATGACACATAGATATAGATGTTTCCCGTGTACCTGATTTTTTGTCATATCTGCTCCTGACTGTTTTCATTGGTTGATATGTAGTACTTTCTTTAATTATTTGCAGATACTACCTGAAGGCTAAAGATGTGCTCCACAGATACCATCACATGCCCTCATTTGAAGGAATTCACTCAGATTGTGAAGGAATTATGTCTCATCTCCGAGTAACGTTGAAGAAGAAACTGCAGAGTTCGGAGGTGAGGGTTCTACGACATGAGTGGAAACTATAATTTCAGTTTTTGTATTTGTATGTTGTTTACAATTACATTGAAACTTGAGCTAACACCGTGCAGCAAAGTGTGCATGACTTTTATTTTACATGTTTTCTTTTGCACATTTTGATGTCTTGTTTTGATTGTCTCTTAGTTGTGATTGTGTCTTATGCTCTGTAGATTTGCAACTAATCAGAGAATGTGACAATCACTCTTGCAGTTTTATGATATGGATTCCCTGTTGTAGAGCTCTTCTTTTTGAGTATAATATCAGTCCATGCTGGCACTGTTAACATGATGTTAACCAGTGTTCGTCTGTAACAAAGTCTTTTTACTTCGTTACTTTACTTAAGTAAAAAAATTATGGATTTTGAAGTAATGAAGTACTTTTTCAAAGCAATACTTTTTACTTGTAACGAAGTAGTTTTCAAGTTAAAATATTTACTTTTTACTTCGTTACATTTGATATCCAACGAAAAATACTTTTTTTCTTTCTTTCGCAAACGGATTGAAGCTTGAAGAAGCGGTAGCAATCTCCATCGTGCGACTGTTTGTTTACATCAGTTTTACGGCTTTTCAAATTCAACACCTATTCGTCATTTGAGCCAGTTACTGTTCTAGGTGTCAAGGAAACGCCCACTATCTTTTGATGACAAATTCATGTGAGCGGCTGCACGTGAAATGGTCAAAACACGTGCTCTCCACGCTTCGTAAAGCGAAAGCAAAGAGAGAAGGTGCTTGTCAAATGGCACTGCTGCTTTTGGAGACTCTGAAATTAATGAAATAAACTTCAAAAATGTAACCACTCTACTATTTTACTATTGTTTATTGCTTACTTTGCAAGAGTCTGCCTCAAAATGACATTTACAATACTCACGACCGCTCGATTGTCGAATTTGCAGATTCGAATTTGAAAAGACAAAGTTGCCTACCCTGATTTGAAATCAAATGTGTGCTTATTAATTTCTGCCTGGTCTGAATTTTAGTTGCCAAGAGATGGACTGATGGACAGATAAGCGTTTGAAACACCGAAACAACTTCCTGGATCAGTTCGAGTCTCGGTTTGGGAAACTGGTTTATTTTACATTTGCGTTAATTTCCTAGAAAGGCGATGCCCTGAATTTGAGTGTAAAACCAACTTGTTGTTTTTTCTGCTTGTCTTGCTGTTAAATGAATCCCTGCATGATTTGGGAATATAGCAGAAGTACTTTTACTTTTCTGAGAAAAGTACTTTTTTGGCATAGTACTTTTTACTTTTTACTTAAGTACTTTTCCCATCATGTACTTTTTACTTTTACTTAAGTATTTTTTTCCCATTTACTTTTACTTTAACTTAAGTACAGAAATACAGTACTTTGCTGAACACTGATGTTAACAAGGAATTGGGCAAAGGACCAGAGCCTGCCTTCTTTGCAAATGCAATTCAATGGTCTGCAGCGTTTGAAGCTTCCAGTCAGTAATAGGGCTACTTTCTGCTATGTTAATATATATGTTTGAGCAGTGTCTATATTCTGCTCATGTTATATTTCAGTCAACCACAAGAGAACTCACGGAATGTGTTGACTTGCTCTTGAAGTTGGAAGAACCGGCAGGAGATCTGTGTGAAGAATTTCTCTCTCTGTATGTACCGTGGTTCTTAAAACATATCCCTTGATGTGAGATGTTTAGCATTATGGTAGAAATTTAAAAATGTTGCTGTCGAAGTGATATTTTGTAGCGTTGTTGCTGTTTGTGTGTACACAGGATTGAGGTAATGCAGCAATTTTCTTTGATTTTCTATTTTTGCGCATAGTTCCTCATTCAGTATGTTTGACATGTTCAAGAATGCATTGTTTGAAGAGCAGTATGACTAATGATAGCAAACCATGTGCACTATTGTTATTGCTACTTGTAACTTGTTGTTTCATTACTAGCAAGACGCTGCTTAATTAGTTAAATTGGAAGGGCAGCAACAAGCAAGGGTCAACTTTTTTGAGCTTGTAGATAGGTACATATCTAGGTAGTGTTGTAATTGTGTGTTCTTGATTCAGTGGGACTGTGACATATGAAGGAATTAATGCTAATGGAAAGGCAGACTTCTGATGTAGCTGCCGCTATTATAAAGATCTAGTCTATAAAAGAGTAGTTTTGTAATGTTGGGAATTTAAGGAAAGGAGTGTCTCTCCCTTCAAGTGTGAAGGCAGTTGCCAAATATTCCTCTGCATTTGGGGAATTTATTTCTGGCTTGACTGAATGATGCTGTGATTTGCATCCATTTGAAACTATTCTTTTCAGCCTGTAGCGTTCAGTTAGGGTCATAAAGCAACATCATAATCAGCCGGCTACATGCATACGATGACTTCCATCTAAAACGAGGCAGTTGATTATCATTGTGCAACTTCAACTACCGGTATTGAAGATAATATTTCGTTTCAATGTTGCCAATCCATTTTCTTTCTGTTCAAGGGCACGATCAAAGGTTGCAGACAGCTTGACCGTCTTGACCCAAGAGGTAATGATTGGATGTGACCATAAAGCAACCTATGTAGCTTCATCTATGGTAATTGCACTTTGTCTCTGCATTTGGGTTTTCTTAAGTCCCATGATCTCATCATAGATAGTGATGATTCTAATCTACTCTTTTACAAATATTTTATGAGGGATAATGTTCATCTTGAGAGACCATGTTTTGGCACTTTTTTCACACTATCTTAGTACTCGAGGGGTGTTACATGCAAAAAAGTCAACAGAAATCGTATCTTCACGTTATTTCATACCCTGATGCACACTTTCTAAGAAATCTAACCAGCTGCTTCAGACAATAGACAAGCATCAGGATGCTTCAATCTAGTAAATCTTATGGGTCATTTTGGCTTACAATACTCTCACGTTGCTTTGTCGTGCTAGTCCTGGAAACAATACAAGAGCAAGAGGCATCATTCCCTGTTTTTTTTCTTGACCAACAAGAAATCCTGCCTGATTAACGTATTTATTTATATCCGCTTGACTCCATAATTTCTTGTCTTTTGTTATTCGACAATTCCACCCCCAATATATTTACTGCTACACCTCACATCTAAGCTAATGCATTCTGTTATCCATACTTGACAACCTAGATTTTCATGTACCTTGCTCCTCAACAAAATTCATAAATCTACCATTACAGTT
>OFHS01001085.1:0-14662 GCA_900245855.1 Calvadosia cruxmelitensis
AAATAGGCAGCATAATTTATTGTCAATTAAAAGCCTCAGATGCATCAAATGCAGGCAAGAAGCATCATTTTGATCATAATTGTTAGTTGATCAATGTTGTCAGAGCTAATGATGCTCAATGACCACCTGTGCCATAATCCCGACGAGTCTTTATCGCATTTGGAGTCTTGATTTGGGGGATGGGACAAGTGTTTTATTAGCCTCTGTTCTGTGTACTCCTCATTTTGATGTTGTTAAATCCATCATGCGCAGTCCCACGGCATGTCGGTATATAAGTGGGTTGACCTCTGCCACGCTTGAAGATGCCTGGAAAATGCTTTGTTTGCAATGCAATCAGCCGTACTCTGATCAATAATAGTCAATTTCACGGATTGTTCTTGGCTGTCAAAATTGTAGATTCTAGCTCAAAACCACTTGCCTAAAAACATTTGTATCCCGTCGTGCATTGAGACTGCACTTCGTTCATTGGGGTCCGACTGATGTTTGATATCATCTGATCTGCTGTAATATGTTACGATCTGTGTAGGTGATATTTGTAGATCTGAATATGTTTGATATTG
This sequence comes from Calvadosia cruxmelitensis, assembly GCA_900245855.1. NCBI lineage: Eukaryota > Metazoa > Cnidaria > Staurozoa > Stauromedusae > Kishinouyeidae > Calvadosia > Calvadosia cruxmelitensis. The sequence goes on from OFHS01001085.1 coordinate 561, forward strand.
AATAAGGTTTAGTATCAAGTCACAACGGAGAACAAGAGTGATAGTGCCTTCGGTCATTAGACGTCATTCAGAAATAAATGGAATATGAGATAATACTACAGTGAAACCTTGTTAATATCATTATGGTTTTCCAGCCAAAAATCGTGATATTCAGTGGGTACAAATAGTTGATTCAGATAGAGCTTGGTTCTCAAACTGAATTTCTATTAAGCGGGTTATAACATTAACACTTGACCTTTTCATAAAACCAGTTACATGAAGACTTGAAGTCGCTTTATCGATTGCTGATTGGTTGATCGATAGGGACTAGCTATGTGATTGGTTATATGTTGCTACTTTTGAATTGTTTTGAAAACGTGTATACACGTCAATAGCAGGACAAAGGTTAACCGAGGTGATATTACCGGGGTTACACTGTAATTTACCCATGAATTAGAAACAAGGATGTACAATTGTAAATTGAGATTAGATTGCCTAAAAGAGGTTCTTTTCAGATTAAAATGGGGTGTGAATATACAGGCAAAGTGTTTTGTTAGCCTCTGTTCTGTACACTCCTCCCTTTCATCCTGCTCAATTAGTGTGCAAATTATGTGTGAGAGTGACTTATACATGCCAGAAAAAGGTAGTTAATATTTAGCGTAAATAAAGTTCAAGTATGATCAGAAATGCAAATTTACAACATAGGAGTTCTAAGCACCCTTCAATTAATTTAAGGCTAATAACTAACGGCTTTTATTTGAAGTGTACTAAGAAATGCAATGTCCTTTGGGATAAAGTAACACACATACGCAAGGGAAGAAAAAAGTGGGACGATATGTGTGTGCTGTCAACATTTTATTTGAATCAATTTTTCTTCATAAACATCACCTAGCTACATTTCATCCTCAAATATATAATGTTACATGAGTAGAAATTACAAATTAAATGAAAATCTAATCGAAATTTTAGACACCGTAGACAATTTAACTACCTACAATACTAAAAGCAGAATTCTGCTAAGGAATAAATATCCTATATTGACCTTGACGATTGAATTCTCCAGATCAATTTGAGACCAATGAAATATCTTTTCAGTATATAAAAGTAAATGACTAAGAAACAATTAGCTAGATAAATATACTTCATATTAAAACACTCTATATATCTTGATATTGTCGCACAGACCTAGCTGATTCCAAGTATGTGTTTCATCACCGTGCATTTATATCAGATGAAACTTTAGCGTCCAGTTTGGATCTTATGTATGGTTTCACTGATGCGTTTGCATACTTCAGTATTTCCTTTCCTGTTCAAATGGAGGTAGTCAGTCATGAACTCTGCGCTAATAGTGTTGTCTCCACGAACTACACCAAAATCGATATCGAGGTAATGACAATTTGGGATCACAGGTATGATCTTTTCCAGCGAAATGTTCACTTGGTAATTTTGTTCCCTCAGCTTATTTGGCTTTTTTCCTCGAGGAAGTAAACCCTGGCGAAAAAATAATCAATATTCTTACAAGAACATACATTTGTAAAAATAATGGTATCAAACTCAATGTACAATAGTCGAAGGCGACCATTTGGACACTCGACAAAAGATTCTTAATGAGTAGAATCAGCAATAATCTGGAAAGCGCTGCCACATGTACCGATGACAGTGCCAAGGTGTCAACTTCAGTCCAACCAACGGAAATAATGATAATCAATAGTAACAATGATTACGAACAGTTGAATATGAGAGAGAGAGCAAAAATAGTAATCATAAAACTGTTTTCATCCTTGCGACACAAGCAGGAGTAGCCTTGTTAGGAATGTTGCTCCCTGTAAGGAAAGTTATGATCATCAACATTATTGCTAACATCTGGGCCGGTTTATTGGCAATGTGCCATAACAAATAATCATGACAAAGGAAAGCTGTTAGAGAAGTGACTATTAGCAAACAACAAAAACCGAACCCTTCTTGGAAAAGGCAATCCTTGCGCGTTGTAAATCCTGGAGAAACCCGAAGGGCCACTCTTTCCTCAACCGGTTCACCTTTTTTCCAAGGCATTCTCCGTTAACCTGTACTGTTGGTTTTGAGACAGTATGAAGTTGCACACTTCATAGCTGCGTCTGACCGTGATTTATGGCGTAGTTTATGTAGTAAGTGCATTAAGAGGAAGAGGGACGGCCTCTTCATGTATAGGACTGTCTAATTGTCTATATTATTATTATTATTATGCTTCATATGAATAGATTTCTAATTCATGGTATATGTGTTTTGTAGACACAATATCTAACTCAAATCACAATAAACAAATGGTCCTATTTGTTGTTCTTACCAGTATTATAATGTGTGCATTGGGTTTGGTACTACTAATTGCCCAGGCAATTGCTTCAATTCCCTCCACAACTTCCTCTGCAGTGTTCATCCAGTTGTTCGTCCCGACAAGTACAACAAAAATCTACAAATAGAACCCAGAACCTTCATATCTGCTTGTACTGCATACAAAATTATTGCATCCCAGGTCCAATTAAGTTCCAATACCACAGCATGGTGGACAACGCAGAACATCAGAAACAGTAACTTTTTCACAGCAGCCAATTTGCAACTAGGTAGGTCCTGACTTAGGAAAGCATCATCATCATCATTGTTTATTGCACATACATTATAAAACAGGACAATGTTAGGCCTACAGACTACATAGGTATGTTTAAAACAACAATTGCATTTTAAAGATGTAAAATAAAGGAAACAATTATCACAGAAAACCAGTCCAGTGGAATTTAACTGACGCAACGTGACGAATAGATAACATGCAAACAATGCAACAGAGACCAGTCACATGGCAAATGAAATAATAGACAATAAACAGGATGAGAGCAGGGGACGACACAGCAACGAGTAAAGACCATGGACATGCGCACAGTGACTTTATAACACTGTTTACAAAGAATGCAACGTAATTACTCAATTTTATCAATTAACTATGAAGTAATACTACTTAATCATGCCACAGTCACTTACATCAGGATCAACGCTGTCAAGGATGCCATTTTGTAAGCGCCAAAGTACATGCTGCGTGCAATCACCACCAATGCCAAAATTGGAAGCATGCATTGGTTTGAATAAAGAGTCCCACGTCTGCAAGACAAATAAACAAAGATTTACAAGTGCAACCATTAGCGCACTGCAGGAGTTGCTCTAGACCTTGTACACCTTTTTTGTCCACAAGGAAACACGCCATCTCATTAATCACATCTGTTTTGACCTTGGAAACACCCAGAACTGGGACATGGATAGGCAGATCTGGTTGGAATGCCTCGAGGAAATAACATACAACCGAAACGAATGGCATCAAACTGTCCGTGAAATGGGGCTTGCAACCGGACGATGACACAGGAGCCAATCACAAGTCAAGTTACACTTCTAGCTAAATATTGCGTATATTGATGTCATTAAAATCACATGGAGTTGGTAGCTTTTAACTGTTACGTCCATCCCTGCTCTTTACATTAATCACTGATCAATATGTTATTACGTAGACGACGGCACGTTGATGGCACTCACATCTACCGACATGGAATGCATGCTGGACACCCTAGCCACGGTAGCTGAGTCGTTCGGATTACAGATACACCCGGACAAGACCGAGTACATGGTCGTGCAACCCACCTTCGACGAGGCGACGTTCAACTTCAGAGGTAAACTGATCAAGCAAATCGCTCACTTTAAGTACTTGGGATCCTACATCACTCGCACACTTGACGACTCAGCTGAAATCCGCCAACGCATAGCAATGGGAAAGCAAGCCCTCCGAGGCTCGCCTTATGTCAACTCCGTGAAACTATCTCCAACAGTAAAACTAGAACTTATGCGTGCATTGCTTCTTTCTAAAATGCTTTACGGATGCTCTGCCTGGACATTGAAGGAAGGTGACACAAATCACATTGACGCCTTCTCAGGATCAACAGGCGAGACCACGTCTCGAATGAGGAGCTCAACAGGCGTGTCAGCGTTGTTATCCTCTTCAACTGTGCTGGAACTTCAGCAAAAGTGGCTCGGCCACTTTGCACGCCACAACACCATTGCCGAACGCCTGCTGGCACTAATGCCCACTGGTAGCAGACGCGGCCCCGGTCGGCCGCGAACTCGCTGGATTGATGGCCTCCGACGGTGGACTTATCTACCTGCCGCCACACTCATTCTACAGACGGCCAACCGCGAACCCCTCCACCCCATCACCCCTCAACGTTACCCAATGACACTCAGAGCGGGCATACAACATGGTCGCCAACGGGCTGGCAACAATGCCGGCTCATGACGAAATTCATCATCAATATGTAATATTAAACAAGAAAAAATCTCCAGAATGTTTCGCTTATTTAATATCAGTAATCGATGTTACAAATAATTAGCTGGTACTAGAAATTTTAATTGAAAATATCTTGAGGCTCAAACTTCTCAGCAAAGTATATAAAGGAAGAGTCTAAGCTGATCGAGTGGACTGTGTAATCAATAATATTACATTATGAAGCTCTAATGTTATTAATTAATAGTAGAAACGAGCAAACGACAGTTCATCTCTGCTGGCAAGATTACTGGAGTTTTGCCAATAATTTTAAATAATTTATTTTGAATAAATCTCAAGACGTAGCTACTTTCAGGTCACACTGAGTCACTTCATACGTCATTAGCATAAAGAAGGATTGGTTTTGATGATGATAAATAAATTGAGCCATATAATTATGTTGATAGAATTTAATGAAGAATATTCTAAAATTGTATAACAGAGAACCATGCCTTTTCTGCTTTCTGTCATTCTGACAGAGCTCCTTTCCACTATAGAGTATGTAGGTTAAGGCGTTGGCAAATGAATAGACAAGTGTATGATTTAGTTGGATATATAATTGTGGCAGATACGATAGAGGATAGCCAGCTCGTCCTAAAGCTCGAGATTACAGATTGCAAGAGAATGATGTTACTAAATACAAGACATATATAGCGATCGACTAAGAGAGCTGATTGGCGGTCTGAGTGCTGACGTAAATGCTTGATGAGACCGCCACAACACCAAAGCATGCTTTCCAGAATTATGCAAGTTACAAGTAACTTTTTTCATGGAGAAGAATTAAACAACATAATACAGACAAAGTAATTAATAGAGATGGTAGGAAATTCGAATTTAAATTCGGTTTTCCCGGATTTCGGTATCAAAATTCGAAATCGAGATTGAAAACACAAAGCTGAAAAATCTGCTTTGAAAGTTATTACTTTTTAATACAGAACTTAGGATTTCCTTTCTCTAACTATGGTCAAACCAATGCCAAAACAAAGTTCCGATAGTTTTCTGCAGCCGTGTAGGCCTAGGCTACTTCGAAGTTGCATGTGATAGGTTCTTTGATTGCCCCAAAAATTTGGAACCACGTTTTTGAAGTCGCTTGTTGTTTGCGAATTGCTTTTGTGTATTTTTCGTCCATTGAAGTTCAAGATTGTTTATAAATCTGCAACCTGCATCTGTGCTGCCCATAGACTTGTTGTCCCTTTGGAGAATTCTTCTTATAAAGGAAATCAAAATTATTCGAATTCGAATTCGTTTTTCCGAATTTTAGCTTTGGAAATTCGAAATTGAAATCGAAAATTTCTAATACTGGACTTCGTACCATCTCTAGTGATTAATATTCTATTATACAGCAATATAAAATCGTGAAAATTGAAACATTAAAACAATGTCAAGGATTTCATCATTTAGGAAAAATTCGGACAAGAAACAATAGTTGATTGATGAATGATGATGATGATCAAGCAACCAATTAATCAGCTAATTCTCACCTCGGTATCATTCATGTATTTTATCATGGAATCTCCAATGAACACCAGTTTGGGTTTCTGACGTTTGGCCTCTTCAATATGGCGCTCGTGCTATAAATAAATTTAACCAATAATTGATTAATTCGATCAAGTTTCTTTTGATATTCTTTCCCGATGAAATAGGCCTATTCTATCAGTCTATTTATAGAGCTAGTAGGATCGATGCAAAATGCTAGTAATAATCGTAAGATTCAAGATGAAAAAATTTTCAGGATAAATTCTTTTCCTAACAATCAATCAATCGTTTTGCCTGATAAATTGCCCCTCGGTTCAATGTAGGCGGGCTTTTCCGACAACGCCGGAGAAATTTTCGCTTTAAAATACACTTTTACACATTTCTATAGAAGTGTGGATGGTTCCTTGCAACAAATTTCCCAACTCAGAAAGTGAGCATGATATAAATAATAGAAAAGCATGAATGGTCACAGCAGTGTACCAGCAGGCAGCACTAAAACGAAACATAACAAACCAGACGGCAGACGCGTGGGAAATCGTCTGCTTTGGGGTCGTGTACTCACAACTGAGTGCCATCTGTTGTCTCCTTGTACGTCTACCACGCTGACGGGAATACAGGTTGAATTGCTCATGATAGCTTGCAAGAGTACTACAAGTTTAAAAATTCTCTCAACTGAGTTCTAATGGTCTCAGAAAGTACGTAAGCAGCAAGTAATATCTGCAGTCAACAGAAAAAAACGTTCTATCCAAACTGTGCAAGTTTACAGCAGCTGTCCAACATCCAACATCTGGAATATGGCAGATATTTTTCACACTGATTATCAAATTTCTAAATCTATTTGAAATTCAAGAGGTTTTGTTTACTTTCTTGTAATTCATTACACATTCACAAATTGGAACGATTTTCATAGCAAGTTATAATTTACATCAATAATAAGTACTATATAAATTAAAAACAATTTATTTTTAATTGTTTCTCTTCTCTGATTGCCTCCAGAATGCAGGTGAAAAAATATAAGTCGCGCCTCTCTTCCATCAAAGATGGTGAGGCTGCAGTTGCCATGGCGATTCCTGCAAGACGGACGCATTCACAGCCGCATGTTCCTAACATCACACTTGACAACATTTGCAGGCGGAGGACAACAAATTCCTTGATCAAATAAATCCAATCCTACCATAAGAAAGACAGCTGGAAATTAAATATATCAATTGGAAACAAAGATTTAAAATTTCCTAGCAGGAATTTCAAGTGACTTCCAAATATTAACGAGATGGCTGTGAGATATGCTCCTTCAAGACTTCGAGTTCCAGCCGGCTTTCAGGACATCCTAGAAGGACTTGCAAGGGAGGTGCTTAGAGAACAACCAAAAGACATTGTAAAATTTGCAGCTCAGCACTTTAAGCATCAGTTGGACGTCAAATATGGTGAGTATGGAATATTGGAACTTTGGAAAGCTAGACCACTTTAACATTTTGTCATGTCAAGCATGTGATATGTTATTGTGCGGGCAAGCAGCTCGAGCATTGATTCGAGCCACAATAAAAGATCACCGACACTTTTCGTGACCTTTATCGGTTAAGAACTACTGAGCTGAGACAATCTCTTATTTCTCCTCGTCTGTCTTCCTTCGCGTCGAGCGAAAATCATATCTTTGTCTAGCGGAACAACAAACTACAAAGTTACGTCGGTGCTTAACAGTTGCGTTCTTGTTCTGAAGCGCAGAACGATATTTTGCAAAGAAGGTCTCAAAACTGAACTATTTCATACTAGCTTCGCAACAGCCTGGTAGAAGGGATTTAGCTTTGTTTTCATAACACAGAATTCGATCTTATCCAAGGGAACGCGGTAAGCAAATGTTTTTATAGATGACACTCGGTTGTTTGTTGTTGTCATGAGAACATTCAAGTTAACTCTATCTCGGGATACCTGAATCCACCATTTAAACTAAGGGTCAGTTGGCAATGTTCAGCTGCGAATGTAAGTGGCATTCGTTAGTTATATCGCCATCATCTAAGACATACATCAATAGTTTGGAAACAGCTGTGGATCTGAAAGAATAACAAGCGTTTCATGGGCCCGTTATGCGACATAATTTCGACATTCCTTGAACTGGAATTTACAATTTCGCCAACAAATCAACCTCAGATGTTTCCCCACATTGTTTAATTCAATTTATATTTATAATAAGATTCTATTTGAAGTTCAACAAACTCTGATGCATGTCTAGAAGTGAAACGTTGCTCAATGCGTGCAAACTAATCGAAGAGCAGCTAGATTAGCAAAAGTAAAATCTTCTCAAATTTTCCATAGTAACTTCCAATCGCATGCAGAAAATGGTCTGAGATTAGCAAAACAGGCAAATACATTAATACACTTTATATGTCGTCTACGTGAGCAATTTAAGTGTGACAAGTTTTCTACCACAATTTTATTTCATTTATTTACAAGTCATCACAAAGCTTTTGTAAAGGTGTCTGGTTGTATATTTCGCATCTCTTTTGCATATAATTTTGATCCAATATATTCGATTAAGCATTTAAAATAGTCATGGTTTAATCAACCATAGAACCATCTGTCAGCATATACGAAGACAACTGCTGCCTGCGCATCTACTATCAGCAGGGCTGTAAATACTCACTACAAAAGTAACGCGTTACTCGTACTCACTACTTTTTCAGTAATTTTGACTAGTAATTAATTACTTTTTCTTAAAAAGTAGTGGATTGGTAATTAATTACTTTTTTGAGTAACGCACTACTTTTTCAAAACAGCAAATTACAAATTACTATTGTATATAATTTTGTTGCTTTAGAACTGCGTTAGTCATGTCCATTCCACGGCAACAAGATCAGATCACACATCTTCGCTGTCAGATTTCTGTTGTTGAATTTCTTTTGGCTTTGTGAGCTAAGCTGCAATCTGAAAGCTGAAACTCTGTTGAGTGTCGTTGACTTCAACTTACAAGCCAACCACTATGAGGATAGCTCGTTGCGGAAGAACTTTAACATCTAACCGACCTTCATTGTTGCCCTCCCAAGATTATTTGGAAGTGATAATTTCTGAGTAAACAATCAAGAGGGAACAATCAATTCCACTTAGCAGCAACCTTTTCTCAAAGGTTCCTCAAATAAGCACTGTTCATGTGTTTTGAGTCGTGGGCCGTGGAACTGGCAAAGGTCTACACAGAAGTCGGAAACTTGCTTTACTTACACAACGGAAAGCAAAACTCAGTAACAGAATTTTGGCTTCAAAAAGCAGTTAGCCAGTCTAGTAATAATTTGCAATTGTGATTATTGTGAAGACCCATTTTGTTGCAACTTTTTAAAGAAAAAGTAATTAGTAATTTGATTGCAAATTACTTTTCCTTTGGAGTAAATTTTCGCTAGTAATTAATTACTTTCGATTTCAAGTAATTGACACCAGGAATTAATTACTTTCCAATCCAAGTAATTTTTGTAGTAATTAATTACTGATGTACGAGTAATTTTACAGCCCTGACTATCAGTGTAATGTCGTAATATCGTCCGTCAGTGTGCCTGTTGTTTGTCGCCCGCTGCGACATTGATGTTTCCGTGTAAGGTGTAATGTATGTGTTGTTCTGGTGTTGTTGTGAAATCTATTCAGTGATCGCATAGTCGCTGAGCGCGGCGGTCGCTCGCCGTGTTCTTGATGTCTCTCCCTTCTGTCCCCTGAATGATGATCTTACAATCAGCCCCTTTAAGAACAAGCTTGATCAGCTGTGGAAAATGTACCGGTTCAGTCAGACCTCGCCGCATGCGCATTACCAATTTTACAGGAACTACGTAGAGCGACCAATCTGTTTACAGGCTAAGTAAGTCTACTTTTTCTCAACAGAAGAGGATAAGAAAAGATAATATCAACTTTAGCAATGTTATTCCTTATTTCGCTTTTTTTTGGAAACTCAGCTCCACGATAAACAGATTTATTTCTGAACAGTTTCTGAATAAAATATGATGATGATGATCAATTTAAACTGCAATAGCGATGTGTCGCTGTACTGCTGTTGGAATTAATGCTAATGATATAAGCAATGACTACTAAATTAGCAATCATGCAAATGATTTAGACGCAGTACCGAAAATAAGGTTGAGTTCTGTAGAAAGTGTCATTTTGGGGGTCATGAAGCGTGGCCTTTATATACAGGTGGCTGCTCTATAGAGGTCAGTAATACAGGTTTGACTGTACATTACACGTAAATACAGAACGGTTCCGGGAAATAAGGGACTTCTTGCAACCCTACTTACATTGTCCCTCCATTGAATATCAGTGGAATGCAATGCACTACTATCGCCATGTCACAATATTTGTAACAATATTTTACCTCATACTTTGCAAATGGCCTACCAAATAAACAAGCTTTTAGCTTATGGGATGACCATGATAAGCATATATTTCTCATCTTGCAACTTTAATAACAAAACTGTATTAACTTTTGATCTTTTTGATCTGTTTGTTGAATTATTGTGATCAATACACAGTCAAACCTGTATTAATTAGCGGCCACCACTATAGAGCAGCCGTTTTTGTATATAGGCCACTCTTCAATAACCCCAAAATGACAATTTCTGTAGAAATCAACCTGTCCAGAAAGGCCACCTGTCTATAAAGGTCACTTTCCTCAGGTCCCAAAGGTGACCGTTACAGACAGGTTTCACTGTATACACAGTCTGTGCCACATTATGGGTTTGGTTGTGGTAAATATATCATTTTTAACAAACAATTGGTTGATCTTTCTTTGTAGGAAACAATACTGGAATGGGACAATTTTTCTCGAAAAAAGAACGCCAACCAGTGGTATCAAATAGCAGAGATCAAGGATTTGAAGAAATCACAACCACATCTCAAAATAACAGCAACCAAAACCAGCGAGATCATCAAGAGCAAGGCAATTTGAGAACTCCTACCAACAATAATGACGCTGCAATCAAAATTCAAGCTGGCTTCAGAGGCCACCGAGCTAGGAAAGAAGTTAAAAACCTAAGGGAGAGGAAAATGCAAACAGAAAGCAACCCAAGAAGCGATGAGCAAGGTAACAGAATTAGACAAAATGAAGATGAAGAAAGAGCTGCAGCAAAAATTCAAGCAGGTTACAGGGGACATAGAACTCGAAAGGAAATGAAATTGAAAAAATCCCAAGAGACAGTGAATGATACAATTGCCAGCAGCGGCAGTCAGGGTGATATGGGAAGAGAACAGCATGATGCTGCAGTAAAGATTCAAGCAGGATACAAAGGTTACAAAACTCGAAGGGATATGAAGGCAAAGAGGCTCGAGAACAAAGTAGACAAACATGAAAAAGAGGAAAATATAGCAGACGAACATGACAATATATCAGACAATGAAGAAACCAACCGAGCTGCGACAAAAATACAGGCAGGCTTCCGAGGTCGCAAGGCAAGGCAAGATATGCAAAACAGAAGAAATCATGTAAACCAAACTTCATCTACCAGTTCAGTGGGAATGGAAGCAAAGCATACTGATGAAGGCGAACAAATTGAAGCTGCAACTAAAATACAAGCAGGATTTCGAGGACATAAAACGAGGAAAGAGCTACAAGCTAGAAAAGAAATGAACCAAAATCGAGATGATGCAAACAAATATTTGGAAAAAGATACCACAGAAGCAGAATATGCAGCAACAAAAATACAAGCTGGTTTTCGCGGATACAAAACAAGGCAAGACCTGAAGACTCAAAGGAACCAGGTAAATGATGAAGATCATTCAAGTCAAGATGACAAAGATTTGGAACATGCTGCAACCAAAATCCAGGCAGGCTTCCGCGGACATAAAACAAGACAAGAATTAAAAGCACAAAAGAAAGACATCAATGCTGAAGATTATTCAGTTCAAGACGACAAAGACATGGAACGGGCTGCGACAAAAATCCAGGCAGGCTTCCGAGGGCATAAAACACGGCAGGATTTAAGAGCACAGAAAAAGCATGTCAATGCTCAAGAAAACTCCAATCAAGAAGAAAAGGACTTGGACATGGCTGCAATGAGAATTCAGGCAGGTTTTCGAGGGTACAAAACACGGCAGGATTTAAGAGCACAGAAGAAGCAAGTCAATGCTGAAGACTATTTAACTCAGGACGAGAAAGACATGGACAAGGTTGTAACAGACAATCAGACTGCCTTTAATTCACAAGAACAAAGTAATGAAGATCTCGGTCAAAGCAGAGATCGTGATATTGCTGCAACCAAAATACAAGCAAGCTACAGGGGCTACAGATCACGTAAGCATCATACGGGCTTGGAAAAGCAGCCTCAAAGCACTGTTGAGTCATACGAAAATGACTCACAAGAACAAGAAAATTTATTAAAACAACACGAAGCTGCAACCAAAATCCAATCAGGCTTTAGAGGCCATCAAGCTAGACAAGAAGTTGCCAGACGTCGTACTCATCAGCCCTAAACACTTTGCAAGAAGCTTTGCACAAAACATTTATCGAAGAGTCATGTGTACTCTCAATTAAAATTAATTACCGTACGTAAATAATGTCAATGTGTGCTATTCTGTAATTTGCATTGTCAATATATAATTGGTTAGTGAGAAAACATAACACAGCTGACACTGTTTAGACAAAACTTCAAATAGGGTTAGATGTTTTCCAATGCTGATTTGCTACAATAATTATAATGCTGATTTTCCAGCTAGTCTTTAATACGTACACCCAATATTTGTAACTCATTTTGGGATGACAAGCCTAGGAGCTGTTCTGTGGCACTTTAATAAATTATCAGTAACTTTGCTTTCTCGTTTGATCCTATGCCTTTTCCCTCATAATTTAAAATAAATGATTTGCCGTGCAAAAGATAGAGTTAACAGAAGCATGAGATGTATAACTTTGAAGACATGAAACAGGAATTGTAACATGAGTCTATGACTAGAAATCTGACTACAGTCAAACCTGTATTAGCGGCCACCTCTAGAGAGCAGCCACCTGTGTATAATGGCCACTCTTCGTAACCCCAAAATGACACTTTCTATAGAAATCAACCTCGGCAGAAAGGCTACCATACTAGACAGAATAGGTGACCATTGTAGACAGTATTCACTGTACCAAACTATACAGTCTAGCCTGTCTTAAATTGCCACCCAAATAATCAACAAAAAGTGGTCCTTAAATTGCCTTCCAGTCACTTCAGATCATAATGATCAATTTATCTGCTCCGGGCAAAAAAGCTTTGTAAGCTTATCGGATTTTTCAGAATAAACGATGACATCCATTGAACTTTTGAAAACATTGTTGGAGTGTGAAATTGCAAAGATTTGGAAAGCTCCAAAAATCAAAACAAGAATGAATCCTGATAAAAGACGCATCAAACGACACGGATTGAAGTTGAGTAGCAATTTGACAAGCTTTGTATTTAACAGATGTGAAAATAATTAAAAAACATCAATAAGTGATATTAGAGTTGAAACTTTCTTTTCTTTATTACTACATTTAAATACATACATCTGCAATCCAAGCAGAAAATTTTCGCTAGAATATCAAACGAAATAATAAAAGCGGTGAGCCAGATGTTGCTATCGATAATGTGGACATCGTTCATCTTGGAAATGTTATGCCACTCTCATTTATCGAGACCAAGAGAGCGCCATCGCCATCAATATGAAGATTAGAATTCTTGACTTTGACTGCTTCCCTTCCCCTTTGGCTGGCTGGATTTCTTTGGTAGAAGGACAGCTTGGATGTTTGGTAGGACTCCACCTTGAGCTATCGTCACACCGTGCAAGAGTTTGTTCAGCTCTTCGTCATTCTTCACAGCAAGCGTCAAGTGACGGGGAACGATGCGCATTTTTTTATTGTCTCTGGCAGCGTTGCCAGCAAGTTCTAAGATTTCAGCCGACAGATACTCCAACACAGCGGCGAGGTAGACAGGCGCTCCGGCTCCAATTCTCTGTGCATAGTTGCCAGCCTTCAAGAAGCGATGCATTCTGCCCACAGGAAACTGTAAACCAGCTCGAGAAGATCTCGTTTTGCTGTTCTTGCTCCCTTTTCCTTTTCCACGTCCTCTGCTAGACATGATGGCAGGCTTTAAATAGAAAACGGACCTTGAAAGTGGAAGTAAGTTATCAGCACGACGAAGCACACCACCGACAACGAGCGAAAGTTGGGAGTAAATGGCGCCAAATGGTTTGAGCGCCAAATTTTGTGAACACAGCAGATCACGTGCAAACTTGTAGCCAATCAGCAGAAGGATAGGAAATGGACAGCAGAACCACAGGGAGCGCCAACACGAGTTCAATGGCCTAACGCGGGCCCGCTGGCAGAGTAAAGGCTAAGGTC